>CAEGAE010037300.1:0-42948 GCA_903067095.1 Girardinus metallicus
GGATTCCCTCCCTGCTTACGTCACTGAGCTGTCTGATTGGCTGCCTGTCACATTTAACAGGCTGCTACTTGCTCACTGTCAGGGAAAACCCCACAGATAGTCGGGCCAAAACAACGTTGAAGATGCCTGATTTCAGATCGGAGCCGTCCCAATGTTCTACCGACTGGACCAGATTAGTCGTGACACCTCACAGTGCAGGAGGATCAGGTACGATTATCGCAAGAGACAATCTGCAGTAAAACTGCCAAGCCTTGACCGATCTGTGGTGGTAAAAAGTTTGAGGACCGCTGCTCTAAATAACAGTTACAAACGGCATCATGGTTTACCATTGTTATGATGCCCTGCGGAAGCCGGAGTATTGAAAAGAGTAGAAGTTTCTTAAAGGTGCAGTATGGTGTAAAATCAACTGTTTAGAGCTTTTCATCATGTTATTTCATTATCAAAAACATTCCTCGAGTGTTGCTTTGATTTTTTGTAGGCATGATTGAGAAATACTTCGATCTCTATGGCAACCTTTCAGATGTGCAAAACACTTTGCTGGACCTAGTCCCAACTTCCAGAAAACACCTTCACTTCCGAGCTGCAGTTTCCAGGCTTCCTAGCTTCCGCCTCACACACTCAGCTCCTTCAGACTAGCCTGCAGCAATTAGCAAACACCCTGTGGAACTGAGTAACTGTGATCTCATTATAGGAGCTACTTTAAAGGGTTAATAGAGAAGCCATGTTGTAAAGACTTCCTGAAAGTGAAGTTTCCGAAAGAGCAGGAGTTTTTAAAGAGACAGAGGCCCAATTTCAAGGTGTTAAATTATGAAGTCAAATTTCTTTGATGTTTGATATATATAGAGGATTTTCATAACAACTTTATAGCATAGTTACTTGTGCTATAAAATGGCTCTATGTGGCTGGAAAATACTGCACATAACACCACCTCTGGAGAAATTTGACAATGCATCTTCTTCCACTTCACAGTCACACACAATTTAATGTTGGTTTATCAAATTGAAGTTTGTGATTTATTTATTTATTTAAGTTTAAGGTATTTTTTTGTTCATGCTTTCCTATTAAGAAAATAAATATGAACCTGTTAATATTTTATAATGTCTTCATTAATGCTGATGATAGCAGACATTGTTTCTTCTTCATCTTAGCTTTAGAAAAGACTAGTTGTGATTTCAGTGAGAAAACATAGACTGGTACAATTAAAGATGAAATGTGATTGTCAACTATAATGGTTAAGCAGGTAATTAAAACAAACATAAAATACCTTCTTCCCTCCAGACAACTTGAGGAAAATGTTCATACTGTAGTTAAGCTATTAGTAGTCCATCATTATCTAGCCTACCTAGAGTTAATATATAATAATATAGCTTCCAGTCAGTGGCATTCCTCAGGCTAAAAACGGATTATACACAATCACTACTGAGAAAGATTCACTTGTATGTTTCACAACCTGAAATGTCTGGATTGGACCAAGAATCATCTAATGACAGAGATGTTATGGACAGATGAGATGAGAGAGACGTTTGATGGAATAAGCAGGCAAAACCACGGTGGGTCGATAATGGTCTCAGGGCAGCACTTGAGAAAAAGCTCTGAAAGGATAGAGAACTAAAGATGGAGTGAATAAAAAGCCTTCACCTTTTTGTCTAATTACTTAAAACCTCAGAATTAAAAGAAGACTAAAAAAACTATTAGGTTACCTGATAATTTTGCACACATAAGAATCTTTCAGATTAGTAACTGTAATTATTAGTAATTTGACAACTTCAAACTTTATCATCATTTTGACTGCTGACATGAACTTTAGGGAAGGCATGTATTTTTTAATTCAACATACAAGCAATGAGTTCATCAAAGTATTTTGCGAATCCTAAAACTAGAACGTGATATAATTTGTGGTTTTATGTGAAAATACATTTAAAAAAAGATAGAAGGGAATAATATGGATGGCCATAAGGGACAAAATTAAATAAACATATAATTAAATCATTAAAAGTACCATAAAATAAATTTTAATAAATGTTTACACTTATTTAAGAGGCAAAATAATTTATTAAAGATGTCATTAAGTCATTAAAATTAAATCCTATAATAGCTGATACAGATAATTATTGTCTCCCTTTTCTTGCAGTCATTTTATCTGTCAATCCTGTCCATCGATGGGCGGGGCTATGGGCGGGGCTTACATGATCCGTTGAACTCCACTAGTGTAGCCTCACTATTTGAAAATCATGGCTGACATTTGTAATCAAGGATTTCTCATGAGCTCTTTACAGTTAGAAGACATAGAAACAGAAGATTGTCATCCAGACCACACAGCAGATAATAAGGAAGAATTAATTTAAACGCCACATGATTTTCAAAGGAATGAGGCGAAGCTAGTTAGCTAACACAAATTCCAACAAATCAGTGTCAGCCCCGCCCACTGTGCCGCCCTTGACTGAATTTGACAAACGTAATTATTTTATGGTAACACTGCAGGAACGAGAACCTTGAAAAAATGAAATATACCTTTAATTTATTATGTACATTTGCAGCTATTGCATAAATTATTTATGCATTTATTACTGTTACTTTGTGGGACATTTAATTAATAATTTAATGACTTGTTTATTTAAATTTGTCTGTTTTGACTCTCTGTAGAATTAACTATTACGGGACGTTAGTGTCTGTCATTGAATCCTTAAAGTTTTTCATCTTTGCTTTAGAATCAGAACATTTTAGGTTGCAGTTGAGATTTTGATATTATTCATTTTGCAACTCCCATACTGTAACATGCCTAGAAAACATTCATACCCATTTTACTTGCTTACATTGTGTCACATAGCAAAAACAGGTTTCATTGGGATATTAGGTGACAGATCAACACAAAATAATGCATATTAGTGCAAAAATACAGGAAGATTAGAAAAATGAGAACCCTTGTTTGCAGGGAAACATGTGGAAGAGATGAAATCAAAATTGAATGATTCGGCGACTCCAAACATTCAAAAACAAGAATGGCACAGTCAAAACTAAGAGTTCATGAGAAAACATAAACTGCTGTTCACAAACCTTCTCCATCCATTCTCATAGAGTTTTTCACAAAGATAGGCAAACTTTCCTTTTGCCTTTATTTGAAAGTCCTTTTTTCTTTTGTTTCTAAATTATGTACCAAGTTGGATTAGTCTATCACATAACGTGCCAATAAAACGCAAATATGTTTCTGGTTGTAACATAATAAAATGAGATCACTCTTTGTATGTGCATTTACATTCCCTTCAAATGTCTGTCTTGGACAGCGTACATACTTCTCCTTTACTCCTTTACTCTGTCTAAATGTTGTCACAGCGCTGCATTACAAAGTATTGTATCTTTCATTCAAGCATGCATTTATGGGTACATTTAAAAAAAAAAGTTTTATGGCACAATTCACAACACATATTCTTAAAAGCTATCATAACATATGTTTCTACATAAATCAATTTGGAAAATAAGCTGATAAATTACAACTGACACATCAAGCATGAATTTATGGGGAAAATACACTGTAGTGAAAGAGTAAGTGGAAGCCATGCCACTGGAAGCCTTTTAAAGCACCGGTTCACTGTAGCTGGTGTGAAAAACAACCTTTAGCATTTTAATTGGGATTTAATTGTGCAGATAGCATTAAACCAGAGCCTGATACAAGTCAACCTGCCACTTCCCTTTTCTGCACAGTAACTGGTTTCCTTATGTGGATGCCAGAATCAGACAACTTCAGTGCCTTTGCGAGTCTTCATGACTGTTAAACCTTTTGGAATTTTCTGAAAACTAAAGTATGTGTTATTTTTTTTATGAGAATTTAATCTGACAGATCAACAAAAGTAGCACATCATTAAGTGGAGCAGAAACGATACACAAAACATATGAAGGTCAATGTTTATTCATCCACCCTGAGCTGTATCATGTGTAATATTCCCTTTCTGGTGGATTTGAATGATTTGTTAAATAAATAAATTAATGAAACAATTGATAATTCATTCTTTCTATGGGCTATTTAGACAAAACAATAACTTAATGATATTTTCCAGGAAATCTAAAATTTTTTGAAAATTTTTTCGTAGTTTTGTTCCTGGTAATGTTTATACACCTCCTTGCTAAAAATACTAAAAACACACATTGTGCCGTTTAAGGTATAAATCATAATATAATGAACCAGACAAGAGGTTAATAACTGCTACACTCCTGAATGAAGGGAACAGGAAGTGCTTTTATTTTGATATTTTTGGAGAGAAGGGTCTTTGTAATGTTACTCTAGCTTAAAACGAGAGCATCGAAGGCGAGTTGTGTTTATTTTGTTTTCTAAATGTTCCAAAGTTGTATAATACAGTGCTCAGCTGGAAAAACTTTTGCATGGTCCGCATCTTAAACAGACAGCTAACATGAACAGATTGTCATGATCCGGTTTGTTTTGTATGACAGGCTGAATAACATTTTCTGTGTAACTTTACAAACAACACCCCATAATCGGTTGCAATTGATTTTGGTTAACAACATAAAGAGGCTGAGCTGCTCACTAACTCATGCCACACTTTTCAGATTTTTTGTGAAAAAAATGTGACAACTCATGTATTTTCATTCCACTTCACAATGCTGCTCTACTACTACTTTTATAACACACTGTGTATCTTTAAATAACTTCTAGATTTGTACTAACCTCAACAATGGCTAGGTGGTGATTGGCACACCTCATCTGTTGTTTACTCGTGGTAGTTAAATCAGTAGTTTAGTACAATAACAGTTTTATAAACATAGGATTTAAAGATAAGGGCTCTTGTGCATTCATTTACATTTTTGTACTACTGGTGCTTGCAGTTAATTTGTGCAGTTTTTGTTTTACGCTTGAGGGCATCGGTGAGTCCATCATTACTCCAGCCCATGTTTAGATTGCTCCAAGGTTTCCTAAAGTCTGAAGTGTCAGTCAGGAAGCCTGGCGGTTTAAACCAGCTCTGACACTGGGCATCAGAAACCTGTGAGTAGAAAGCTGCCTCTGCAACACAGTTTAATTAAGATTCCAAAACATGCCAGAGCTGATGAAAACATATCGGTTTCATACATGGTAGGAAGTAGAGAAAGGGGACTATTTTTGCCCAGAGACAAACACGTGGGTTTTGGCACTTTTGACACAATAGCCAAGAGGTGAGTACCAACACAAACATCCCACTGCTGTAACTGATGATTACGAGAGTCAGCGATAATAGGGTTGGTTGAACTAAAATGCCTTGCTCTCTCTCTCCCTCTGTTGTGGCAAAAGGCCATCGTGGTGACGTTCCATATGATTACGCTAATTTAATCCCCAGCAACATCTTGTAGTTTAACTTTGATGCAGCTGAAGTGTAATTTGCAGAAACAATGTGGAGAGGAACTGTTATATGTCAACATGTTACATATGTCACACACTTCTGATCTATTTCAAAGGAGCAGTGTTATGTGTTTCAAGGCATGTAGTGTCATGTTACAGCACAATCAGGTAACTATTACCTGCAGTTGTTAAAAAGATGCTATAGAGAGCCATGCAAAAGTATTCATAACCCCCGAATTTTCCTATTTTGTCATATTATAACCACATACATATTTTTCATTGGAATTTAATGGGAAAAACCAACACAAAGTGGTATACAATTGTAAAGTAGAAAGAAAATTCTACTGATTTATGTTTTTTATTTGTAAAATATATTTTGAATCATTTCTGTCTTCTTCATAATTGTATATCACCTTCTGTTGGTCTTTCACATTAAATTCCAATGAAAGGGAATGGAAGGGCTGCTCTGTTAGGTGGAAACTGACGCTCCAATAAGGAGCTTCATCCTCGAAGGCAGAGCTAGGTCCAACCAGGTGTTTTGCACAGTTTAATGGTTGCCATGGAGATTAAAGGATTTCTCAAACATGCATGAAAGAATCAAGGACACACTCCAGGTATGTTTTTCATGAGGGAATAACATTATAACATGATGTAAAGCTCTAAAAAGCTGATTTTACATAAAATTGCCCCTTTAAACACTCACTACATCTAGCTTTCATTATGGCAGTGGTTTCCAAACATTTTCTGGGCCTCTCCTATGGAGAGTTAGACTCTGGTTGAACGATGGGTGTGACCGGGGGGAGGAGGATGGGGCTAGAGAGACTCGCTGTTTGAGACTCTCTGTTATACGATGTGTTTCGGGGGAGGAGGTGGGTGTAGAGAGTTCCTTAGAGACTCCCTCTTATACTCTTCCATCCACTCAAACACTTCCCAGCACACACAGCATTCATCGTTGTTTTTTATGTTTGTTTTTCTTGTTTCATTCATCCATACTGCTTCCCGCGCCCCCCCTACCAATGGCACGGCGCCCCCGTTAGGGGGTGCGCCCCACAGTTTTGTAACCTCTGCATTATGGGGTGAAAACGTTAGCATAGGGACATGTGCAACCACAACACAAGCCCTAACACAGGTGCACAGTACTAGGAGAGGGGAAATCAAGGGCAAGTCAATCAGTGTTCATCCAGATCACAGGGAAGTGGTTCTGCTGCGGTTTGACGACAGGGCTTCCTTGATCAGACGCTAGCTTTTTATGGCAGGACCTGAATTTAGTGAGGCCTGTCGGTGTAGGAGAATGTGAATTACTGCTCAATGTTCCTCGACAGTGCTGAGCTGGTGGCTTCATCTGTTCTGACAGGCTCTTGACTGTGTGTGATGATGAGAGACAGCTCCGGGTTGGCGCTCCGCACCAGCCCTTCAGCTGACAATGTGAATTATGGAGACCTGAAGGAGCTGGAGCATGCATCAGCAGACCCCTCTCCTACTTATTCATCCTTCCCTCAGAGGTTTCACGGCAGAGACCCCAGTCGTACCTTGTTGTTGCTTACACTCACTTCTAACCCCGGTGCACCTGATGGAGGCAGTAAACGCTGAAGCACAGGCGACTTGACTCTGTGTCCTCAATTTTTCTCCAACCTAGAAATAATTCTTCACTGGACTCTTGCTGCTTGATGAGGAATTTCTTTTTCATTTCATTGTCAACGTTAACACATGTGATTTAATATGTTATAATTATTATTACATAACACAGATTAATCAAACTACCTATTATGACGTAAAAGCCTCTCTGTCAGATGGTTAGCCAGCATTATTGGCCTGACACAATGGGAGCAACCGACAACAGTGAAAGGTTTTCTACAACATCCGACGGCAACAAAATCTTGTGTTGTGTTGCTATCCCGCGTGTTCACATCTATGAGTACGAGCTCCAAGTTTCACTTGCTTGAATTACGCCAGTCATTCAGCTGGACGAAAACTAGCAACTGTTTCCTTATCACACAAGTTCCATAGGAAATGAATGGAGAGTAATATTACTACTTTAATGTTTAAAAAGAAATGGCTTCCTTTATTCATGTTTTTGAAAACTTCATACCGGTTCATACTGGTAGTTTTTGATATGGTCAATATGGGCAGTCGCCCAGGGCATAATCGGAAAGGGGTGGAACAACCAAGAACTAGAAAATAAAACACTTAGCTATAGGTAACAAAACAATACTGTCACATTTAAGTTGTGATAGCTGGTGTTCCCACATATTTTATAGCCTAAGACAGTTAGGTAGCTACTAGCATGTAAAGAAATGCTGCCTCATTCATGCAAAGCCTCGTGGGGCTAGGAATAAGGTGGATAGAAGCCTAAAAAAGTAACAAATACTTCTTATTGTCCCTTTTTCCGTTCTCACAACAGTACCACAAAATTTTGCAATCAAACTTTAAGACTATTTCACCCAACCTTATTGATATTGCAGAATGCATTCTGATTCGTTCAAACTTCAGAAACGAATGCTTTTTGTAATTCAGTGACATCCATCAGATATCCATCAAGGGCTAAGCAATTATTTTAGTAATCAAGTACTCTATTGATTATTCTGACGATTAAGTAAGTAAAATATTGATCACATAAAATATTGGTAAATTCTACTATACCAGCATCATTACTATCGGATATCAGCATTGTTACAAATTTTCATATTTGTGTATTCCTACAATTACTTTCTTGTAATTCCGAAAATTAAACTGTAAGAACAGTTGCTCACCTTCTAAGTTAACCTGGACAACTTAGAAATTACATTCAATTTAATAATAAGCAGCCAGATTTACAAATTCACAGCTCAGCGAGGAGGGAAGCTGTCGTACCGCAGCCATTGCAACAGTCAGTTTAAGAATGCTTGTTGGTCCCCGAAAAATGATAAAAACCTGTACATTATAATGAATTAATGAAATCCCTCCGGACCGAACTTGAAAATTGGATGTTGTTGCTAACACTTAGCTTTCGTCAACAACTCAGAGACAGAAGTAAGGGTGCAACATAATCACCTGGTCCGAACATGGTGCTCTAATTGATAAAACATAATTCACCAAAGCTGAATCATGTTGAGGCAAGTAATTTTCCTCGAGGAAGTGTAATAATCAAGGTACTCGAATCATTCAAGGAATCACTATATACACCCATCTCCGATTTCTATGAGACCAAGCTGGCAAAAGAAATCTCACAATGGGAGCCATTCATTGGACCCAAACTCCAGCCCTCTGCTGAAGGAGATATGATCCATCCCAAAGAATAGCCCACATCCAGTTGCATGTTGCCGCTAATCTTGCTGGTTGGTAAAAATTCATTGCAGTGCTCAGAAACACACAGCCCAGGCTGAACCATGATGTAAAATCTCCAGAAGACAACAGAACTGGTGAGTGTGTTGTCTCTTTTTCTACTGCTGCCAATTTCACATGCCCACACAAACACGCATACCACGGTGCCAACAGCCTCCTTTCCTCGCCCACGGCCCTCGTGGCCCACCCACCACTGAGAACCATCACCATATGAGATTTATGAGCACTGAGAGTATTTAGAAAAGCAAAAACAAACTTTATAGGAGGTGTCCTTCTCTTAGCTCTTACCTCTGGTAAAAAATAAAAAATTAATCTCCGCTGTGGGTTGCCATGACAGATAATTCAATGGTAATATCAGGAATAATGGATCTGCAAATGTGTTGGCAGGCAGCAGCTGTAAATCCGAGCTCCGCTGCATCTGAGACTGCCCTGTTGCTCACACGGTGTCGGCTAATTTTATTACTTAAAAGAGCAGCCTCCATTGCTGCCCTGTTGTCTATGGTTACCCCCTTTCCTCCTCCTCCTCTTCCTCCCACCTCAGAAACACACACCGCGTGTTAGCATGCTTCTGTTTCACTGTCACTGCATATGTATGTGTGGACGGAGATCTGTGCTCGACTCTAATGAAGGTTGCGATTGATTTTACATTCCAGACATGATGTGTTTTCCAAGATGTTTCAGGATCAGAATGGACACATATTGTGGTGTTAATCAGGACATTTGTAAAAACAATTCCTGTCTTACCTGAACTGATTAAACAGTGTATTATGGTAATAGTAGTATGTTTATTTTTAACAAGCTGCGTATAAGGCTGGCATTTGCAGTCTGGGCAGAGATGTCAGACTGGAATGTAGGTTTGAGGAGAAGGTTGTTTTTCCTGCAGATTTGGCTGGCGGGACAGTATGCACATTTTATAAATGTGTTGCTTTTTGGGGCATTTTTACTCATATAATGGTTCTGACATTTAATCCTCTCTGTTTCATTGTGATTGATTTAGTAGTTCTCTGCCTGTTGGGAGAATAACACATCTACAAGAAAATATATTTCTATTAAAAGGCTTTAACCTCAACACAACTGCATTAGATTCTGAAACATGAAGGACACCTGACTGAACTGAAATTTCCTACCTCAGGCTGATCCTTCATTTCCTGTAACAATGGAAATGAAGGTTCACACTTTATCCCGTTATTGCTGGGTTCCAGACATGTGACACGGATGACGCACGAAATTCAGATGGAGGTCCGGAATGGATTTCTCCAGTTCAAAAAAAAAAACAAATTGATAACGAGTATGCTAATGCCCTAAGTAGGTCGAAACACGGGAGGCATCTCAAGAAACCATGCATATATTTAGGATATGATCCATATTATCTAGGTAAAAAAGACTTCTCTTCTAATCCTGAGGATTTACCAGGTGTCGAAGCGATCCATTTAACTAACTATCTGGAGATTCTTTTGGCTCGTCGCCAGAAGAAAGCTATCAAAAGCCTGGAAAATACAATCATTTAGTTTCTAGTCAATAACATTACACTTACATTCAAACCGCCGTATTGCTGGGTTTCAGATGACGTAGCGCCGATATCACCCAATGCAAGATCCCAACTTTTTCTTCTCGAGATCCTGTGCTGTTCTGACTATCTGTGCTCCCCATCAATCCATCCTCCCTTGTGGCTGTGTATGGAGAAGTTACGCCACATGTTGGATACTCAGCAGCTTCTTATCAATACATCCTACGTGTGGAAATTCTGTCTGTTTTATTTCGTCCAGAGCAGATGCAAAGGCTGTGTTTAGTCCTTGAAACAGGGACTGGATGCTTTGCAGAAGTGGATGCCCAAATGTGGAATGCTGCAGGCGAGTTGGTGGCCGACATGTTCGAGTAGAGCTTCGGACAGGTGGTTCAGAAGAACCTTGATCTAACAAGGTCCTCTTCAAAGGCTTGCTGGCGAGCAGTTGTCCAGCGAGAAGCAAAGGGTTCTTTGGGGTCAAGGTAATGTTGCAACTTCATCTGTTTTGATTTTTACTGACAGGGTGGATATCCAGCTGTTAACTCATTAAAAGGTTTAACAATTGATGAGTACCCTTCCACAAACCGGCGACAATACCTTGCAAAACCAAGTAACGAAATTAGCTCTTTAAGATTCTGAGGAATCGGCCAAGATGTTAATGTGGAAATCTTGTCTGGATCTGTCTCCACTCCATCACTTGAAACTATATGTACAAGGTAGCGAACAGATGTCTGGAAGAAAACACTTTTCAACTGACAGCTTCAAACCAAATTCTTTCAGGCATTGAAGAACTTTCCTCAGCCGGAGTTCATGCTCCTCCAGAGTTGGTGCAAACACTATTAAGTCATCAATGAAAACAAGCACTTATTTTAAATTCATGTCTCTCATGCACCGCTCCATGAGGCGTTGAAGGGTGCTAGGAGCATTAGTTACACCTTGAGGCATGCAGTTAAATTCATAAAATCCAAGCAGACAGACAAATGCAGTTTATTCTTGTCTGATTCATTCATCTCAATTCATTCATCTCAAGTAACCAGATTATAAATCCAATGTGGAGAACCATTTGGAGCCAGACAGTGCAGAAAATGTGTCCTCCAGCTTTGGCAAAGCATACGCATCCCTGATGGTCTGTGCGTTCAACTTCCTGTAGTCAATACAGAGCCGTACTGCACCATTTTTCTTCCGCATTACAACTATGGGGGAAGCAAAGGGTGAGTTGGATTCATGTATAACACCAGACTGCAGCAGTTCTTGAATGTGTTTAATCACAGCATCCACATCTAAGGGCTGGTTGGGTCTTGGTCGCTGTTTAAAAGCAGTGGGATCTGACAGCTTGATCTCATGCTTGACCTTATCAGTACGACCAAAATCAACATCATGCTTTGAAAAAACATCTGACATACTGTCGAGCATGGTTGTTATACGTTGCTTCCATTCAGTTGAGAGTGGCGAGTCTCCAAAGTTGCAATTCAACTTGTTTGGATTTGGCTCTGAACTATGGGAGAATTGATGCATACTCTGTTCTTTGTGAAGAATGGTCTGGATGGTACTGACTTCAGCAATGGCTGCTCTGGCTGGAATCACAATGCCATGGTCAGATTCATTAGTGATCACCACTGGCAAAGAAGCAGGCTGTACAGGAGGTAGATCACTAAGGCTAGATTTTACTATCAAACCACCAGGTAGAGAGAATGAGGCTGGATGCTGAATAATTACTTCTTTTTCACCTCACAGTAATGGGCATGTGAGAAGAGCATCTAACACAACAGTCTTCTGAGCAGGAACAACCTGTGGGAAGGATGACTGCATTTTTAAAAAACCATGATAGTCATCAGTTGTCAGTTTATGCCTCATCTCCAAAATTTTATGCACTGCTCTATATCCAAAAGGCACAGGATGGAACTCAGACTGTGACTGACAGCACTGGTTATACAAAACCTCCAAAGTGTTGGTGCCAATAAGAACAGGAGGTTGTGATGATCGCAGGTCTGGAACAACCAAGGCCAAGGTGTTTATATCCATTTCTTCTTCTATGAACTCAGATGGAAATGTCAAACAGAGTTCCACATATCCAATATAAGGCACCTTCTGACCATTTGCACCTTCTATCTCCAAAAGATCATTAAATGGTTTATTTTATGATCTGAAAGATGGGTGTTATAGAAGAAATGTGAAATTCTGGTGACTTGGGAACTTGTGTCGAAGAGACAATGGAAACTGATCCCTTTAATTTTCACCTTGCCAGTACTTCTTTTGCACACTAATCCTTTAGGCAATGGAAAATATAAAAATGAGTCTTTGATGTGGGGGCATTCACTGGTTGCAGCTCCCACTTGTCCCTCAATAAGAACTGCTTCTAGTTTGATGGTTTACTCTTCTCCCAGGAGAAGAGTAAACCATCTTACTCTTCTAAGATGGTTTACTCTTAGAAGAGTAAGATCTTAGAAGAGTAATTTAACTCTTCTAAGATCCATTTAACTCTTCTAGTTAAATTACTTTAAAGTAGTTAAAGTAATTTAACTACTTTCAGAGTTAAATTACTCTGAAAGTAGTTTAACAACAAATATAACATCTTCGGCAGTCTGAGATGAATAAACATATGGTAAAAGTGATTTTAGCTTTCCCAAATCTGCAGAATTAATAAATTCAACGGCCAGGGTTTTATAAAATGGACTCTCACATGCAGTAACAGTAAAAACCTAAATTTCACCGTAACTACGTAAATAATTGATGATCTCATCATCTGCTTGAGTGTTTGTTACACCACTATTGATGACAGAATGAGTAATGTTGATACCAACTTGGTCAAAGAAATACATATTTCAATACAAACAACAAAATATACATTCACCAAAACATTCACAACATCAGGCTCCTGGCTAGCTTGCCAATTCTTACAACAGTTATGTGCTATCCAGCTAACTGCAGCTACAAAGCAGCATCAGAAGAGTGTTCTTTCTAAGGAGCCTGAGGCGTGAATAAAACAGGAAGCAGTGGTTTTAGTTTTGGTGTATATATTAATGATATGAATAAAACAAAACAATAACAGCAGTTCAATGGATTACAAGATAATCGACTCAGAATAAATTAATTCCAAAATCATAAGTTCTTTTGTCCTTTTTCTTAGCTCACAATCTTCTTAGATCCAGATGAGGATCTGATCCACAGGGATAAAAAAGACCCAACCACAATCTGCTGGCGCAGAATCCAGGTGACAGTCCAGGTATGCAACCCCAACAATTCGAGCAATCAAATCAATAGAGGCAAAGATATGTTAGAATTTGTTTCGAAGACGCCAGCAGCAAGCCACAATCACAGTGGAACAGGTGAGGAAATTCAACTGTGCTCTGGAGGTGGGGCTTTAAAGAAGCTAGCAAAGTTTGGGGCGACACAAGAAGCAGGCCCTCAAAAATAAAAGTCCTCGACTTAATTGCAGGTTACACAGACTTTAGACATTTTGAACTGGATCAACACAAATAAATGGGCTGCATTTACTAAATCAGTTTTGTTACCTCATTGTGACAATTCGACTAGCCCCAATCGACTGATGTAGCCATCAGATATCAGGATTGGAAGAGAAAATTGTAATGCGGTGCGTCCCAATTTCTAACCTCTGCTCTGCTGAATTACTGCAGATTCTGTGACACAAAAGGCTTATTGCTGAACATGACTGCTTTGAGTTAACCGTCTTTTCCTTAAGTGGCAAAATATGATCTCTTTAATATTAGCCTTATTTCCTCCCTTGTGTTTCCACACATCACCCTTCATTTTACCGGTTGTTCTGCTGAGCTCTTTCACCACTTCCAGAAAAAAAACAAAAAAAAAACAGGCAGATTATTCAGTCTGAAGGCTGCTTCATAAATATACTGCCACCACAGTACAGGGTCAGAGGTTTTCAAGGGGAGAGCTGCCTGCTGAATTTCTGGGGGGATTTCTGTGTGAAGCGGGAGACTGCTAGCATATTGGATGTGAAGCACCGTCTTCCTGCAGCAAATGACGCTCTGACACAGAAGTCCCTCTCTCTGTCTGAGGGGTGTACCTGATCTGTGTAGTGCTCGCATGGAAAGCACCAACCTTAGACATGAAACTCCAATGAATTATTAACACAGTAGCTGAAAAAGAGGGAGGAAACAAAGGATGTGAAGCCGCAACATTCTGCCCTGACTTGTGAGAATGAAAAAGTAAAGGTAGCACTTTGGATTTTTGAATTTCAAACAGCGTGTAAATATCAAAACAAATACTTTACACACACAAAAAAACAAAAACAAATGTAAGTTTTGCACTTCATTTCTTTGTGAGGAGGAGTTGCTCGGGGAGAGGAAGGAGCATGTGTTGAGATGTTTTCTCTCCATTTGCATTTCAAGCAGTAATTTATTTGGAATGGCAGACAAAGATCCTATCAAAATATATTGATTGTAAAAACACTTTGTTCTTTACTCTGGATGGAATCTATTCAAGTCACTTTTGTTTACATGGTGCCTTGCTTAATGGCACATGTAGAGAGAAAAATACAGAAAAAACCTCCCACGTGGACTGAGGTGAAACCAAACAGAGACGACACAAAACAAGCCATCACTGTTCGATTTCAACAATCATTCGGAATTTATTCAACATAATCAAATGCATAAGACTCACACATCACATCCTAGAAAATCACAAACCAGAAAACCATAATTACCTGAGACAGAGACAAACGGTTACAGAAACAACAAACATCGCAGAGGGACAGCCTTTGGAGAACCCTCATAGTTCTGAGTTCCCATTTCCGGGTTCCCTCTTTTGATCAGGAGAGGAAGGGCTCCTCTGGGCTGTATGTAAATTAGGGGTGTGCCTCTAGCGGAGAGGAGGGAGATTTACAACTGTGGGAACCTGTTTTGGCCGAACACAAACCGTGTAAAAGCTTCTGTCAGATTTACAACTTTTCTTTAAATGCCTGAGTGAGACAGAGAGTTTTATGACTGTTCACCTAAACGCTAATCTAAACACAGGAAGAAAACTCACGTTTGGCTACAAGACCAGAGTGTTTTCCTGACCCGTAAGCAGGCCCATTCATCACCCTCCCTGGGGAGAACCATGAGGTCACACAAAGGCTGGGGCAGACACTCTGACCTGGTAGATATGAGTTTGCACACTATATTTTAAACATAGAAAACTATCGATTAGATTACTTTTAATAATTTCATACTGGTATGTTAACGGAAAATATCCCACTGATCAGATTATATTAATTGAAGCCTGAGTATAATTTTAACCTAAATTTGAGCCTATTTAAAACAATGTTAATTTTGTCTAATATTTTAAACATGTAATTAGAGTTAAAGGTAACATTAAAACTATCATATTAAACTAAATATTCCAACACACAACAAGCAGGTATTTAAGGAAGAGAAAGGAATAAAGCCAGACAATGCAGACAGCAGTGAAATGAGTAGAGGATAAATCTTTTAGCAGCAGTCTGTTTATGCTTGCTCTGTGAGGGTGCAGAAACTTTGTAGTTTCTGTTCAAATAGGCTGAAATTTCATATCTGAGTATAGAAAATTTTATGGTAAATTTTAAATTTTTGCTAAAATTTTTTCCTTATTCTGAAGAAATAGGGGGACTCAAGGACTTCAACAACGCCTGTTTTTTCTTGACCAGTTGCAGCAATAACACTTTGAGTTAATAGTGGCTGATTTTGAGATTTTCCTAAAGCCTTGACATTCCTTACCAATTCTGACTCATTTTGATATTGTCTTTAAAGAATGAGTTGAAAATTAATGACACATTGGCAAATTTAGACTTAAAATTATTTTCATTCAATCAAGAAGACTGTTTCTGATGGGAAATAAACCAGACATCTCTCAAAAGATAAAACTGTGTAATGTAGATTTTTTTTTTTTTTACATTTTATGTTCATTTTTAAAATGATTTATACCCTTCTTAACAATCAAATAAACAGTCATTATTAAGATTATAGCAATCAAATCCTTCTTATAACAACTAAATGTACTGTAACACTATGATGTGTGTTAAATCGGTGTTACCAAAAATGATATAAGAGGTCGTGGGTCAAGAAAGAACCAGATACTGAGAGGGAATAGCATAGCTGCTGAGACTTTTATTTAACATCCCCCTCAAAACCCAAACCAGAGCCCGCCTCTGGTTCTCCTAAAAAGAAAACCCCCGAAGAAGAAACAAAACAGCTCCACTTAAAGGCATAGCACCATTCCTGAGCTATGGAACATCTTTAGTCAATAACTGATTTTTTTATGAAACCATTTTCATTGAAAAGGAAAAATAAATCATCTTACAGTACTGATTAGTAAACAGAGAACTGATCAGATGTCTAACTTCTCTGCTGAAGACTTTAAATAAAAATATCATAATTTTGCAATATTGAGGTATTAAAACATTTTAAACTGATCCATGATTGAGTTATTTGTACCAAAGGCTCCAACAGGTGACTGTTATCTTTATGAGCTAATAATAAATGCCGTGCTGCCGCTGAGACAGGCAGAGCTGGAAGCTCCTTGAAATGCTAACAGGACCCATCCTGCCTCCAGGACTAAGTCCACTTATCCAACCGACCGGACCAAGGACACCAACAGCGACACTGGATCATAAACATCACAGCTGTTGCCAAACTGCACACAGCGCTGCAGACATTGGGAGAAACAGCAAAAATAAGCAGCGCTAACGGATCTATTACCGACACTGGACGAAGATCGGATCCAAACCAGTTGTTGTCGAACCGGACACAGAGCTATAGAAGTACTTACCAGATCACAGAGTCCGACCAGAGGTAAGTGTCATTCAACAGAAGCAAACACCAGCTCCTACAGCCAACTCTGTCCTCTTCCTCCATTTGGTCCTTCTCATCTTCATCACCTCTTGTGATTTTTAAATTCCCATCGATTTCAGCGCGCTGGGTTTCAATTTGAAAAGGCTTAATAACGTTACACATCACTGTTTTTGGCTGAACGGAGCCAGGAGGTTGGACCGTTTGCTGTCATTTACCCATAATGCATTGCAGCGTGAACAACCGTGTGTATTGACCGTGTGTCAATATTTTATAAAAATTTATCAAAACTAAATAACCTACAGTATTATTACTGTATTGTTTTTACATCTAAAATATATATTTCCCAAATAATGTTGATTTCTGCAACTAATCGTGGATCCCTTTAAAGCGTAGCATGATCCAATTGCTTTTACTTTAAATAGAAAAGCAAGGATTATTGTTTACTTAAGTACTTTATTATTACTAGTTTGGTTTTGATACATAGACTTAGTCATGTAGACGGGAGAATCACTTTGTTTAAAATCAGCCACCTACACTGTGTTCTCATGACAGTGAGTTAGTAACTTTTCTTGAGTGTTTCAGTTAAAAATCTTTTTATGTCAAAGATTAAATGTTAGATCAATTTAATATGGGCCTCAACTAAAATAGTCGTCTATTTTAAGAGTTAACTTTTTGCCAGGCCTTTCTTTTACTGGAGTGTTGAAAGACTGAAGGAAACTGTAGAGTAAAGAACCACTGAATCTAGCAAATGTTTTTAACTGAGCGTGTTTGTTGTGTAGAATATGACACTTTTTTTCCATTCTCTCATCTTTATAGAATAAGACTTCAAGGCTAATGAGTTTGTGGCTAATATTAGCTGGGTAACAAGGCTAATTCCCACATGTATTGAGACATTTTGCTGCCTAACGGAAATACAACTCTAGCCTCTTAGCTTGCCAACCATACTTATTTAGAAGTACAACATTGACCACAGTAATGGGCAGTGTTGCCTTAGTTTCTATGCCATGACTTTCTAAACATTTGGTTTGTATAAACAAGACACGCCTTTTCTTTCATCTTATTAAGGACTTAAACTGTGACTGTATAATGGAAGGTTTTGTGGTTTTGAAACCACAACTTTTTTCAGATCTGGCATTTGTGTCCAAAGTCTCATTATTTTGAAAGTGCAGACCAATAAATCTGATGCCAAAATACTTTATGCCAATCAAATGTACTCCAGTCCTCTATTTTCTATACCTGTTTACTATCTTATTGCCTGAATTTATTTTCAGTTGTATAAAAATATAGTTTTTATTTTTTTGCTGCTCATTTTGGTAAGTTAAATATGCCACATATCCTGGAAATTTAGATCAGCAAAAATATGCATTATTGGGCATAATTCTGACAGTTAGATGTAACGCATACATACCAAGAGATAGTTTTCGGTAAGTATATGATGCATATTTCCGGAATACTCATGCCATCTTGATTGCATTAACAGCTGTATTAGTTTGAGGCAAATGTGTGACAACAGGCTAAAGGGTAAATTCTGTTTGGAATGGAGGGGATGTAGGTAATTACTAACATGGAAGAGGCAGCTTACAGTCACAGAGTTAATATAAAGAGCAACATATTTTGTACACAAACTTGTTTGCATTTCTACCTATCTACCCATATTATGACTGTGTATTGACTTCCATTCGCTTCATGCTTCACTGTGATACTTTCACAGTATAGTCCTAACCTTAATCAAAACCTAAATCACGCCATACCTCTAATCCTTACAACTAAGCCTGGACCAAATGTAACTGTCCAAAAGGTGGTTCGCCACATTAGTGCCATACTTTGGTACACACAAAGTATGTCTTTCCATCTTCACATGGACTTCTATGCTTTTTTCATTCATTTCTATATTCTAACCCTGACCTTTGCCCTAAACCTAACCACTACCTGTACATGCCTAATCCCAACCCTAAAACAACACTCCTTCTTATGGGGTCAGGCTTTGGGCCTAATGAGAAGCAGTAGTTCCTCATAACTTGAGTGTTTGTTGGAAAAATTGTCTTTACAAGGTGAGAAATGCTGAAATCATACACCTGAAAATGATTTAAAGGCGTCACATTACCAACAGATTTTTCTGAGCAAGAAAGGAGACCAGAATACCCAGGCATAAATCACAAAAGAATATGTCAGTTTGAGCCAATTAATGACCATCTGGTCTATTCAGGATCAAAGCCTGTTCAAATCAGGAAAAGCTACAGCAAAACTGAAATACCCAAACTGAAGTCCAGTCCAGTTTTGGGTATTCCCCAAAGCCAATTTGGTAAAAGAAAGAAAAAGTCCTGTTTAAGGAAAACAATAAGTTACTTGCGACATGTTTTGAATAGGCTTGGCGTCTGTATGTCCCCATAGTTAGACTTCTGTTCGTAACTCACTCAAAAACATCTCATTAGACCACCTTTAAGATTTGTTTTTGACTCCTGTGAAGATGTTTTACAGATTGTCTTATTTGATGTGTTGTTTTGTCTGGATGGTTGGGGAAGAAAGAGGAAATCATTTAACCATGAGTTGAGATAGAGACACATATGAAAGACTCTTTAAGTTACTTTTTACGTAACAAAACAAAGTAAAGCAAAAGCTGTAGCAGGGCAAAGAAGATCAAACAGCATTACAAGTATACTTTAAGATGATGCAAAGCTTGCACGGATTAACCGTCCAACCTCATCTGAAAACTATCCAAGAATTACATTTTGAAAAGAGATCTTGTGCGTTTAATCAAATGAAGTGTGGCAACCAAATAAATTTACTTTGCATATTAAATGCTGCCAATGTCTGTAGTGAGAATAATAAGCTCCTACCTTCAACATAACAAGAAATGTTTGGATCGCCAACTTCAAAGTACGTGTGCAACAGTCATACTTAATAAGAACATTACCTTTGTTTTGGAGCTGAGAGGCGATACACCCTCGCTGAGAGCATACATAACTTTACTAAATCTCACTTTCTGACCTGTATACTTTTTTAAAATGTCTGACAGTTGCACATCATATGAAGAAGAAACGAGAAAAGTACAATGGTGTCTTACAGGTCAATATGAGGAACTAATATCTAGGCAGTTTGGGAAGCAATTGTCCACAGCTGAAGAGTTTTGAGGGTCAACTAAAATGGCAGTTGGATATGGTGCAATTTTTCAGCATTGGTTCTTGCACTCAAATTTTTTGCTGAAACAAGTAAAAACTCAAACTTGAAGCTAGGAGACAATTCAGGTGCATGACTAAACTTACAACTTCAGGGAATTCAAGCTGAGATTTTGAGACCAACTCTCAAGATGCGACTTCTGGACAAAAACTTGTGTTAATGTACTGGTGTGATGCAATATTCTTCAGCTGAACAGAAACAAACTGAAGTTATTACCCTTGAACTTAACAGTCAAGAGTGAATGCACAGCGTCAGTTATTACAGCGGGAAGCTAGAGATTAGGCCTGAAATCTGGTTGTAGTTACGGACTTTTACCTGAACCCTCATAAATACATGAAGACAGTTACAATGCATGTCTTTTACCACTTTAAGAACTATTCTAGGATTAAAGGTCTAATGTCATTTATGTGTTTAATTTTAGTCACATTGATTACAGCATCTTCACAGGTCTGCCTAAAAACATCAATCCGCCAGCTGCAGCTGATCCAAAACGCTGCTGCTGGCATTCTGACTAAAACCAGGAAGATAGAGAACATCAGTTCAACAGTCTTTCCACTGGCTCCCTGCAGCTCTGAGAATAGACTTAAAAAATCTAAACTGCCGTTAGTTTATAGATTACTGAACGGCTTATTATCACAGTACATTGTAGCTCTGCTGTTGATTCAACTTTCCAGTCCAGGTCTTCTGGTCTGCTCTGCATCCCCAGAACCAGAACCAAACACGGAGAAGCAGCATTCAGTTTCTATGCACCACAAATCTGGAGCAAACCTCCAGAAAACTGCGGAAACACTGAGTTCCTTTAAATCACAACTAAAATCCCATCTGCTTACAGATGCCTTTTATTAGTAGCAAATGAAAAATTGATCAACATATTTGATGTGTATTGTTGATTTTGATGATGGTATTAGACAGAATGACTATTGTTTTTTGATGAAATGTGCTATCTAAATAATCTTGGCTTGACTTAAAGCTGCATGTTTATTTTGCTGTAGCTTTCTCTTCATCTTTCACTCAGGAGTCCTGAACCTCTCTGAGCTCCTTACACAGACATGGATTCTCTATCAAAATGCCCTCAGTCAGCACAATTCCTGCAGCGCTGAGAGACTTTGTCCTCAGGCGCCAACCCCCACTGCATCCCACCCTCCCCTTGTACTATCTAATGGCTCTCCACTTGATGTGTGAGGAGCACAGCTTGTGGTAGACCACAGCGCATTGAACCATTGTTTGCTGATAAAACACTCAGCACAGTGGATGCATACAGGGAGTCCATCTCCAGAGTGTGAGCAATGACTGCAGATGAGACAGTCTGTGCTGTTCGATTTCATTTCAGGAAAAATATAATAGCTTTTTTGTTAACTGGGCAGAATGACAATTTTACAACGGAATATTACTCAGGTTTAATATTCCCTAAGCCTCTACATCATTGACAAATAAGACTAAAGGTGATTTTGATCCCTGGCTTCCTCAAATTTCGTTAACGGACAAATGTTGGTGTATTTCAATAGGATTTTATGTAGCAGACCAACACAAAGTGTTGCATAGTGGTGAAGTCGAGGGAAACTATTGCAAGGTTTTCTAAACATT
Organism: Girardinus metallicus; assembly: GCA_903067095.1. NCBI lineage: Eukaryota > Metazoa > Chordata > Actinopteri > Cyprinodontiformes > Poeciliidae > Girardinus > Girardinus metallicus. Next base: position 21,692 of record CAEGAE010037300.1, read on the forward strand.
CTAAATTAAAAATCACTTGGAAAAGTAAGGTGAGCATTTGTATTCAGCCCTCCCAATTCAAAGCTTACTCTAAAGCCTTTTATTGCAATTATAGCTGCAAGTCTTTTGGGAAAGTCTACATATTGAGAGACTGGATCTCCTGTTTGTCTTTCTTTGCAAAATAGTTCAAGGTCACTCAAGTGGGATGAAGGTCATAACAATTTGTATGTATTTGAAAAAGCTGTCAGTAACTGTATTCCATTGTCCACATAATTAGACAAATTGGGTTTACGAAAATAAATTTGCTTAAACAAAAGACGCCAGTTTTGAAAAAAATCAAATTTTCCTAAAAAGTTTTTGCACTAGTATGAGGTGGATTTTTTGGATGTATCAAAATTCTTGTATTTCAACAACTGCAATAAAAACACTTTTTTTGCATCACAGGAGTCACATGATCAACAACCGGATGTTACTATTGGCGGAAAATATGAAGATGAGAAGAGGAAGTGGTAGGAGGATGATGAGCGTGGCTTGTTTTTTAATGACATATTGTGTGAAGAAACATAGTCACGTGATTTTAATTCAGTTATTTAAAAGAAACATTGCAATTGCAAAAATGTGTTTTTTTTTACATTAGTGAAATATCATCAGTGATTTGCTCACATATGAAAGGAAAACACAACTACTCAGATTTGTATCAAAACTTTTACTGGGCAATTCTGAAAACAATTATTTTTTCTAAGCCATCCTGTTGCAGCTGTAGTTGCATGTTCATAATCAATGTCCTGACTGAAGCTAAACTTCTGCTCCAGTTAGAGTTTAACAGTCTCTGACAATGATTTTCTTCTCAGCAATTTGCTTCTTTGTAGCTCCATGCATCCCGTCATCACTCTGACCAGCCGGCAGAGTGATTGTTAGTTTTCTACCACACAGAAAACTAACAATTCTGTTGAAGTGAACAAAATGAATTTATTGCATGCCAAATAATACAATTTTGGTCTCATAAAATTTCTTTCTGGTAACTTTCAGCCTTTTGACTTTTCTTCTCAAGCACTTGTTGATTATGTTACTTTATCACAACATTGCACTGCTTTGACTAAAACTTTGTGTTATGATGGGTTCTAACTTTCTAACCCACATCCAGAAACACCAGGACATAGAACAGAAATCAGTTAAATGGTTTATTGTAAAAGTAACAAAATAATAACCAGAACAGCGGGTCCAGGGGATGATAGCAACTGGGTTCTGGATTACTGGAGAGGGAGAGAAGTGGAGGTGAGTTTGAGGAACGTAGGACAGAAAAAATGTGAAACAAAAAGGACTGGTCTTACTTTAGCAGGGAAATGAGCCAGGAGGGAGTTACTGAGGTTACCAGGGTGGAGATCACAGTGGAGGGCTTACTGGTAGACCTACGGAGGGGCAGCGGTGGAGAGCGAACAACAGTGGAGGGTGGACAGGTAAGTTCTGTGATTTCTAGCGGAGAGGAGCGAAGGAGACAGCCAACTTGAGATAGCCTGGAAAGTGTGGTTAATGGTGGGGGTATCAATGGAACTTGGGCAACCAGTGGGCAACATCCACGGCGTCACGAGGGAAGGAATGCACAGAGATAGCCAGGAGCTCAGGCAACCCATAGGGAAATATCCATGGTGTCACGAGGGTTCGCCTGAGGAGGAGGCACACAAAGAATCACTAGAAGGTTCACAATGAGGTAAGCACAAGGAAAAACACTGAGGCCTGAAGTACCAAATGTTGGCTAACACTGGCAAAGAAGTGTTGGCCACTCCTTCCTCATATACTCCTCTAGATGATCAGATGACTTGCAGGTGTGCAGATAATCTGGCGGCCGCTGGTCACGCCGTCCATGAATCGACCGCTCGGTGCCGTCTGGTGGAGAAAAGGGAAAAAAGCAGCAAACCCCGACCACCACCCAGGATCCCAACAGTACCCCCACCCCTCAACCACCGCCACCCGGCGGTCCAACAGATGAAGAAGAGGGGCAAGAAGAATGAAAATCAGAAATCAATGGAGCATCTAAAATGAACAAACCGGGCACCCAAGAGCGGGCTCGGGGCCGTAGCCCTCCCAAACGACAAGGTATTGCCAGCCCCGGCCCCGCCGACGGGAGGCCACGACCCGGCGAATGGTGTAAGCTGGGTGCCCATCAACGTCAAGGGTGGAAGGAGAGGGCTCAGCACGAGGGCACAAAGAGCTGGTCTGGATGGGCATGATCTGTGAAACATAAAAGGTGGGGTGCACACGGAGAGAAGGAGGCAGACGGAGACAGACAGCAGATTTACTGATGACAGATTCAATTTCATATGGACCAATGAAGTGAGGAGACAGTTTCATGGACATGAATTTCATGGAAATATCTTTAGCAGAAAGCCAAACCTTTTGTCCAGGCGAGTACTGTGGAGCATCTTTTGCGGTCAGCAAAGCGGCTGTTCTGGTCAGCAGTGCGATAGAGAGCGGCGATGGTCTTGTCCCAGATGGCTTTACAGCGGCAGATGTGGCGTTGAATGGATGTAATGGAAATCTCTTTCATCTGCCGGTAGTAAAGGGGGTTGATAACCAAGAGAATCTTCAAATGGGGAAAAAGCAGTAGCAGCAGAAATATGTGAGTTATGTGCATACTCTACCCAAGGAACAATCTGATGGGTTTATGGAAGTTAAACATCTGAGGGTGGATTCGAGTTCTTGGTTCATTCTTTCTGTTTGACATTTGGACTGGGGATGATAACCGGATGTGAGGGTGACTTTGGCTTCAAGTGCTGAATAGAAATGTTTCCAAGCCTGGGAGATGAATTGTGAACCTCGGTCAGAAAGGATTTCTTGTGGAATACCGTGGAGACGAAAAACGTGTTTAACCATGAATTGAGCAGTCTGGAAAGCGGTGGGGAGTTTTCTGAGGGGTATGAGATGGCAGGATTTAGAAAAACGGTCGATGAGGTGAAAATAGTGGCTATGCCCTTGGAAGGGGGCAAACGAGTGACAAAATCTATGAATATGTGTGACCATGGACGCTTTGGAATGGAAAGAGGTTGTAATAGGGACCGGATGTGGTTGGTGGGAGGGCTTATTGCCGGCACAGATAGAACAGGCAAGGACGTATTCCTTTATGTCTTTATGGAGATACGGCCACCAAAAATGACAAGAAACCAGCGAAATGGTATGACTAACGGAAAACATAGAGGAATGCAACCAGTGAATAACACAAGCTCTAAGTGAGGTAGGGATGAAAATCTTGTTGGGCGGACCGTTGCTGGGGTCTGGTTCTGATCGTTGAGCTTGTTGGATGAGGTGTTGGATCTCCCATGTAAGTGAGGCTAAAGTGCAACTAGGAGGTAGAATGGTGGCTGGAACTTTATCTGAATAATATGAAGAATGTATTCTGTGTTGTGTTACAAGAACCAGGACAGTAGGATATGGAGAGATTGAATCTGGAGATGAACAAAGACCAGCGGGACTGACGTGAGTTGAGTCTTTTGGCTGACTGAAGGTAAGATAAGTTCTTATGATCCGTCCAGACCAGCACGGGATGTTCAACACCCTCCAGCCATTGCCGCCACTCCTCCAGGGCAAGTTTAATCGCCAGAAGTTCTCAATCGCCCACATCATAGCTTCGCTCAGCAGGGGACAATCTACGACAAAAGAAGGCACATGGATGAGTCTTATGGTCAGAGTTGGAGAATTGAGACAATTCAGCTCCCACCCCAGTATCTGATGCATCCACCTCCACAATGACCTGCTTGCTGGGGTCGGGATGAATGAATACTGGTGCACTAGAAAACAGGGATTTCAACCGAATAAATGCAGCATTAGCTCCAGGGGTCCAGGTAAAAGGAGTCTTTGTGGAGGTTAAAGCGGTGAGTGGTTGGGCAGTCTGACTGTAGTTACGAATGAATCGGCGGTAGAAATTGGCAAATCCAAGAAATCTTTGCAGTTTTTTTCAAGTTTCAGGAACAGGCCAACCCAATAAAGCCTTTATTTTCTCCTCAGTTAGTCTTAACTGTACGCTCTCGAGTATGAACCCCAAGAAGGTCACCGACGGTATGTGAAACTCATTTTTCAGCCTTTACAAAGAGTTTGGTCTCCAGCAGCCGTTGGAAAACGAGGCTGACAAATTCTTGAGTTGAGGTAGATTCTTAGAAAAAATTAAAATGTCATCCATCTGGATGACATTTTGTGTATCTGCATTTCGTGTATCTACACGAAAACAAACACATTAAAAAAATCTCTCAGAATATCATTAACTAGAGCTTGAAAAAATTTTGGTGCATTGGACAAACCAAACAGCATAACCAGATATTCAAAGTGACCTATGGGAGTCTTAAAGGCAGTCTTCCACTCATCCCCTTGGCAGATGCCAAGCAAATGATAAGCGTTTCTGAGGTCAAGATTGGTAAACACTGTGGCTCCTAAGACCGGTTCAAATGCTGATGAAAACAGAGGTAGCTGATATTTGTTTTCAACCGTAATCTGATTCAAACCTTGGTAATTGATACAAGGTCTTAATGTTCCATCCTTATTTCCGACAAAGAAAAATCCTGCACCCAATGGAGAAGATGAGGGGTGGATAATTCCGGCTGTTAACGATTCCTTAATGTATTTCTTCATTGTTTCTCTTTCAGGGCGTGAGGTGTCATAGACCCAGCTGTTGGGAAGGGGAGCACCAGGAAGGAGATCTATTGCAGTCATATGGTCGATGTGGAGGTAGGGAGAGGGCTCTACACTTACAGAACACTGGTGTGAGGTCATGATACTGAGTGGGAATGGATGTCAAGTCTGGAGGATCTGCTTCATGATGGTTTACCGGAGGTGGACCTGGAGGAACTGCGGAATGGAGACAGGTGGAGTGACAAGCAAGAGACCAAGATTCTATGTGCATTTTGGACCAGTTGATGTGTGGATTATGTTGTTGAAACCACGAAAACCCTAAAACCACAGGTGAATTAGCTGTAAAACATAAAAGTTGATGGTTTCACAATGATTGCCGGAAATGATTAACTGGACAGGTTTGGTCTGATAGGTTATCTGTGGGAGAGATCTGCCGTTTAAAGCAGAGACTTGTAGTGGAGTTGCCAGAGGGACAGTTTCGATTGACATCTGTTGAATAAGGTGGGAATCAATGAGGTTCTGTTCACATCCGGAGTCCACCAAGGCTGACAAGGTAAAGGATTGATCTTTGTTAAACAGGGTTGCTGGTAATAGGAGGCAAGGGGTCTTTTCGTTTTGGAGGTGGTCTGCCAGTATCCTCTCATCTACTGACTGACCCAGGGTTTTGATCGAATTTCACAGCTAGAAATGACATGGCCCAAACCTCCGCAATATAGACAGAGTTTTGATTTCATTCTCCTTTGTCTTTCCTCAGGAGTGAGGCGTGTATGACCTATTTGCATCGGTTCAGGTGAGTTCTGCATCTGTGCAGGAATGGAGGGGGTTTGGGCTGAGTGGAAAAAACTTTCTGGTGGATTTCTGTTACTTCTTTCTTTATTTCTAGCGCGGATTCGGTTGTCTAGACAGATAGTCAAACTGATTAGCTCGTCTAAAGTAGCTGGCTCATCAAGAGTGGCGAGTTCATCTTTAATTGAAAGGCTAAAAGTTTGAAAATAGGCACCGTTAAGTGTGGAAGAATTCCAGCCGGAGGCTGCGGCTTTGATTCTGAATTCGATTGCAAATTCAGAAACCGTTCTTTGTCCTTGTTTTAAACTCCATAATTCACGAGAAAAGGAAGTCTTATCTGCATCCTGGGAAAACACCAACTTAAATTATTTTAGAAATTCTTCAAATGTACAACCATAAAGCAGAAAAGAAGAGAATATAGATTCTGCCCAACTTAGGGCTTGACCAGACAACTGGGAGATAATAAAAGAGATCTTGGTGCTATCATGGGGAAAACTTTGAGGAGAAAAATTTAACAAAATATAACACTGCAACAAGAAACCTTTACACTTTCTTAGGTCACCAGAAAATCTTTTTGGATTGAGTGGCTGTAGTCCGGAAAATGTGGAGTGGAATGGATCTTCAGGACTGGAAGTGGATTCTTGAACTGTGGAGTGGAAACAGAGGCAGGAGTAGGAGCTTTGCAAAAAGGTGATTAATTCCTCAAGTTTACGATTTGTTTCTGTTTGACGATTTGTTAATTCTTGTAATGCTGCATCGTGGTTCTGAATTAGTGTGTGTTGTTCCTTGATTGTTCTCCGGAGTGCTTCTGCTGGGTCTATGTGTTGGCCAGAGTGTTCTGTCATGGTGGGTTCTAACTTTCTAACCCACATCCAGAAACACCAGGCAGAGAACAGAAATTAGTTAAATGGTTTATTGTAAAAGTAACAAAATAATAATCAGAACAGCGGGTCCAGGGGATGACAGCAACTGGGTTCTGGATTACTGGAGCGGGAGAGAAGTGGAGGTGAGTTTCAGGAGCATAGGTCAGAAAAAATGTGAAACTAAAAGGATTGCTCTTACTTGGGTTTAGTGGGGAAATGAGCCAGGAGGGAGTTACTGAGGTTGCCAGGTTGGAGATGATGGTAGAGGGCTTGCTGGTAGGCCGATGGAGGACAGCGGTGGAGAGTGAACAACTGTGGAGGGTGGACAGGTAAGTTCTGTGATTTCCAGCGGAGAGGAGCAAAGGAGACAGCCAACTTGAGATTGCCTGGAAGGTTTGGTTAATGGTGGAGGTGTCAATGGAACTCGGGCAACCGGTGGGGAAACATCCACGGCATCACTAGGGTTCGCCTGAGGAGGAGGCACACAAAGAATCACTAGAAGGTTCACAATGAGGTAAGCACAAGGAAAAACATTGAGGCCTGAAGTACCAAACGTTGGCTAACACTGGCAAAGAAGTGTTGGCCGTTCCTTCCACATATCCTCCTCTAGATGATCAGATGACTTGCAGATGTGCAGGTAATCCAGGGGCCGCCGGTCACGCTCTCCATGAATCGACCTCTTGGCGCCCTCTGGTGGAGAAAAGGGAAAAAAAGCAGCAAACCCCAACCACCACCCAGGACCCCAACACTTTGTATGACTTTGTGGAAACTTTGGATGCTAAGGACTACTCTTTATAGTTTTTTTTAAAGCTTTTGACTTAATGGATCACAGCATAGACATTTTGATATCTTTCAGACAAATTTGTTTGCTGGTTTACAAGTTGTCTTTCTGGTTGTATCTTAAATGCCGCAACTGTTGCTCTTTTTATCATCCTATTTCAAAAGGTGTCCCTGAAGACTCTGTATTAGGACCAATATCTTATGCAGCTTAATTTATTAACAAGATGCAGAATGTGATGTTTGTCCATCTTTTACACTGATCTTTTACAGTTGTATGCTGTAATGCTAGCTCAAAATATTTTAGTTGTTGATTTTTTTTTTAAGTCAGATTGAAGCTCTGGTTTTGGTATTAAAATAAATTAAGTTTTTCATTTTTGGTGAAAAACTAACTTGTCACAGCCATTTTCTTACTTCACATATTGAAGTAAGAAAATGACATTAAAGTGTCATAAATAATGTCATTGTAATGACATTGTAATTATAGAGCTCTTTACAGATTTTGGGTGTTGTTCATCTTAGAGCACTGCGATTCATCACACAATGTAAATCTTTTACCCACCACTGCAATTTTTCACTCTGGTTAACTGACCTTAATTGTCCCCATGCAGGTATACTTTTATTCATGAATCAGTAATTGGCTTACTACTAGTGTATCAACTTTCTATATGTCACAGTGAGGTAGTGTGGTGCAAGAGTTCCAAATTATTATGCAAATTGGATTTAAGTGTCATAAAGATAAAATTTTTTGTTATGCTATTAAACTGGACGTCTCCTTTGATTGGCTGATAGATGAGGAGCACTAGCACCATGACTGAATGACATCTGTTGCTGCCACAATTTTTAACCATTTATTGCATGAAAAAACTTATTCTCGTGTGATTTTAATTCCATTTCTTATTTTATGGAAACACCACAATTGCAAAACTGAGTTTTTTCAACATTAGCAGGATATTGACAAAGATCTGCACACATTTGTAATGGAAATGCAGCTAATTTTGTAAAAAATAAAAGGAAGCAGAGAAGATTTTAAATTCTCTGTTTCTCATTTATGTGTTGCGATTTACAAAATCTATTTAAAACACACGTTCCACCCCATTCCAATTGATGAAATAACACAGTAAATAAAACAGCAGTCTCAACCTCATTACATTATACAGCACAATGCCTGTTCAAGGTTCCAAGACACTGATGCTGTTCAGACGTTTTTTCACAATTACCTATCACTCGGATAAAAATAGCTTTCAATACCCGCAGCATGTGTTCTGCTGACTGCAAAGCTATAGGCACAAAATGGGCTGAAGTGAAGACTGTCAAATTAGGCAGCAAATTATGCATTAGATAGCAAAGGCATGGATGGTGACTGGTGTGATGTAGAGCAGCACGGCTGCTCCGGGAGGTGAGGCTGGAAGGTTCTCTTCAGCTGTAATGGAGCTTGACAAGCTGGTAAGGGAGCAGAGAGGGGGAGAAAAAGGAGAAAGGCTTTTTTTAACCTTTCAAAGATTCTGGCACTAAATTGTTGTTTCTTTAGCTCTCTGATTTAACACTTTTTGAGGTTGCAACCTTATGTCGGCTCACAGCGGTGTGAATAATTTTAATACGCCACCACAGAGGAATCAACTTCATGCTGAAAAAAACCATAAGAGTGCTGGGTAAACAAAACTCCTCAACTACAATATGGCTGTTTTGTTTTTTGTTTTTTTTTACTATTTAGCATTTTTACCTTTTCATTCTACCAAGAAAATCTTTTGTAAGCTTAAAGTGACTGACTGTTATTCAGTAAGTACTCGCTGTTTAATCTCCTTGAGCTTGTTTCTGCACAAGGCTCTCGGACAAAAAGGTAAAGGATCTGTTTATTTCTTTTTAGCTCTGTTAATCTCTGGAGAAATTTTCGTTTGCATTCTTTTACCACCCAGGCAGCCTCAGCTTAAGGTGAGGAACGGTGAGGAATTGAGTAACCAAGGTAGAAAATTCAGTTTTACTTCCCCGGGTTCGTAGTTCATGTTTTGACACAGGTGATCATTCACTCCTACGCTCTGGGCTGGCATCAGTGCCACTGCACTGCTCCAGGCAGCTCAACAGAACTTTATCTGAAGCAGCCGAGGAGTTTTTTGTCGTATGCTGCATGGCTCCGGTCCAGGTTCAGGTGGTTTCCAGATATAAACTATGCTTACTGTTTGTTGTATGAACTGAGAGACCAGGTGTTGTGTACCAACAAAGTGAACCAATGTGCAAATTTAACTTGTTTGACAGTTAAATCCAACCTTCTTGAAGTTTTATTTTTTTTCTTTGTTTTCCTTTTATAGATTTTTCATCACATTTTTTGTATTTTACTGTAATTGGGTTGAATTGTGAATGTTTTAAAATTAATCGGTCAGATTCACAGTGGCTCACTGTTAAATTTGTTAAAATGGCAGATTTACATCAATGTCAAAGTCTCTGTGAGGGCACAACTGTCCTCAGTTACATCAAATCTGGGTATCTTACGTTTCGTGTGACTTCCCACGTTGTATGTGTTATGCTTCCAAAAAAGGTTAATATTAAAAGGATGTAATTGTATGAATGTATCAGTCAGAAAAAGAGTGCAAAACAAGATGTCTGCTTTTTGCACTGTCTTTAAGTTTTGAAAATCTTTCTAAACTTGATGAATTGTCAAGACTGAAACTCCTTAAATACGCTGCCTAGTGACCTACAGGAACCCAGTAAGAAGCTGGAGCAATCAGCTGTATTTTCCATGAATCTATTATTTTTTTCTTCCAAATTAAACTCTCAAGTCTTACTAAAATCTCCCAAAACCATGAAAAACCTTTACTTTTGGGATATAATTCCAAATGGTACATTTAATAATGTTATGATTCGTCTACTTCCTGTTTCCTGCCACAGTTCATGCTGCTCCTCTACTCAGAGCCCAACCTTTACCTTGAGGACGTTATTCGTGTCCCTGTTTCTGATTTGTGCCTGACTTCTGTTCAAACTAAAATCATTAGACTCATAAAAACAACACAAAATATCACCAAAAGGACACGAGATCCAATGTGAAACAGTGGTGATACCATCATGCTCTGGAATTACTTATCTTATAATGACCCTTTTTTTAAGGTTGAATATTTATTATGAACAATAATAAATATCAGTCGCCTTAAGGACTCAGATAGCGAGATGGAGACAAAGATGGATTTATTTTTGTCAGCATCAAAATGACCAAAGAATGAATTAATGAGGGGATGAACTAAAGTTGACACAAATCTGTGCAATTACTATTAAAGGACTATGGGCAAAAAATGTCCAACTTTTACTAGGCAGACTGAGCAAATACTATCAAGATGTTGATAAACCCTTTGTCATATCCACAGACTGGTGTGCGTTTGGATGTCTGGTTTCTACTACTCCTCCCCTACAGGGTGTGACAAGCACGTGCAGCTTCCAGGTGTAATGCATTTCCCTCATCAAGGAGCAGGTCTTAGAAAGGTGGATTACCGGAGACCGATGCTGGATGGTTGACTACTACTCTTGGTACTACCATGGTCGCTGTGTTCTCACAGACAACTTACTATTCGTCTTACCTTTGATCTCCTCCTTCCTTGTAGGTGCCCAGCGTCACACTGATTCCCCAGCCAGGGGATTTCCTCCTCGCTGCTCCCGTTCTGAAACATCTGTGACTCACCTCCAGTCCTCACCTGCCTGTCCACCCTCCTACTGTCCATCTCTTCCGGCCGAGGAACCAGAAAAACCAGACCGATCACAACTCACCCAGTACATCAGCGAGCAGCCAACCACCAGGGCTGTGGATGCTCTGCGCCCCTACTCGTTTGCCTCCCCCGCTTCGTAAAGTAAGATCCAGACTCCTTTCGCCGCACAATCGATTATCCTGTCACGCCCACTAATTATCTCCCTATCTTCCAGTAAGGGTCCGGTCTGGATTTGATGCTGTTCCCCCTCCGAAAAGATTATTCAAAAACTATTGTTTAAATAAAACTCTTAACCGTGCTATCCCTGTTGTCCTTAGTTGTTGCTCACACCAGAGTCCTCCAGGATCATGACACCCTTAGCAAATTCAATGCTTTAATTTGATCCAAACGTTTGAAAAATTGCTTTGAGGAAGGGTGTTTTAACACCTGATAGTCTGGTAGAATCAGTTTGTTTAGGGGCCAAAATTGTAACATTTGTTACATTTTCAGATGCTGATGTTCACTTTCACATTGTACTGTGTCCAATGGACAAACCCTTTGAAAAATCTGTCCCCCAGCTGTGGTTGCACTGCACTACAGAAAAAAAAACAAGAAAACCTCTGAAGACGACACTGAGCGCAACTTAGTTCTTCACAAAATGGTACCAAAAATGGAGTAGCATCAGATTTTAGCAGAAAGACTTCTTGTTTGTCTTTAGCAAACAACTACGAGCCGTAGTATTTACCCAGAATACCCTGCACTATTGTCCACCTCCTGGCTTTTGGGTGTTCTCTGTCCACTTGCAATTCACCTATGCATTCGACCCACACCAGAGTTCACTTCAACCCAACTTGACAGAGGTTGTAAGGCAGGCTAAAGTCTGTTTGTTTGTTTCATCCACATCACATTTCCCCAAATCAACCAGACTTTCTAGACATACAAACTAGAATTCAGTTAAAGAAGATTAAGCAGGACTGGTGTGAATGCATCCTTAGGGACTGCATAAACTTGACTTATGACTAAGTGGTTTAAGACAAAAAAATTTATTCTGAAGATATTTTTTTATATGCTGAAAAACCACAATGTTTTATGCAGTTTCAAGTCTTTTACAGCCTCTACATGAATTTATTGCAAGGATAGTATTAATTTAGCGCCATCCATTTTCTGTGTGGCATTATTTCTTGTGGCACTAAATGGTTGGAAAACAGACCAAAAAGTTTATTTGTGAAGTGCATGACAAAAGAATTTACTCTCAACTGCAGCTGTCAACTGACTCTGTGTAGGTCCTCCAGACTAACCATGGGTCTCCTTCAAGCTCTTCTGATTATTTTCCTGTTGAGATGGATGGTCATGTTTTGGTTTGTTTGAAGTGGTGCCATATTGTTTTGATTTTCTGGTGATAGATTGAACGGAGTTCAGTGAGATGTTTTAAAACTGAACCATGCTCATGTGAATTATAACCTGTCAAAATGATGGATGGGCTTCAAATTTTTCCATCTTTAAATAAAAAAGTGGTCAAATACGGAAAATGTAACATTTACGCAACCCCTAGGTCCAGTCTTGGTCCAGTCATATCAGTGGTTTCATATTCAGTACCGGCAAAAGTATAGCTCCATTAGCATTTCAGAGTTTCCAGCTTGGCCTGTCTCAGTATGACAGCATGGCATTTATTTTTAGCTTGTAAAGGTAACAATCACCTGTTAGAGCCTTTGTCAATTTTGCTCGTACAAATGATACAAAGTCTTCTGGAGAGAAATGTTGGAGGCACTTGTTTTTGGCTCCGGCTCTCTCCCACTGCGCCCTTCTTTTTTTGTGTGGGAAGTGATCCAGATTCACCTCAGTGTTTTCTTTAGTGTGAATGCCTACAGCATTCGCACTATTGAGTTCTACTTTTCTGGTTGCTCCTTAAATTTTGCTGCACTTCTTCTCTTGCATACGTTGTACTATTTTCACCATTCAACTTTTATACATTTAGCTTGCTCTCCTAATGCCGGCTATATCTCTTGGTATTCATAACCTTCATACTTTTTATAATATTCAGCTTTTAATGCATTTTTCACCTCATAGGGGAAACCTCTTCATCCTGTGGCAGAATTGAGAATTACAATATAAAATGTCCATTGTGTTTTACAGTGGATGTTTTAGGTCTTGCCTATTAATGACAATCAATCATCCAGTTTCAGGGCTGTCATGGAGGACACAAGGCAGTGGCTATTTTGAAGGTGGGCAGTTAAACAGCTTTTGTGCTGTTTAACACCTGGGAATAATTTGAGCTTTTGACATTGGTTTTTTTGTACTACATGATGCATGTTTTTTGTAGTCACCGTGCTAAATGATGCCTCCAAACAAATTTTGATATCTCAGGAACCACAAAAGGTACGTATTTCATTCACCCACCGTTTTTATCAGAAGGAATAGGGGAACTTTTCTGTCCTTTTCAAATGTTACATTTTACATGAGTTTTTTTTTTACATTGCATAGAATATATTACTGTAACTCAACATGCAAGTGGAAACCTAAATGCAACCATTAGTATTTTAGCTACTTTTAGTCTTTTATATAATTTTACCTTATAAACTGCGGTGACCCTATAGTTTAGGTTAGGAATCACTGTTCTCCAGCAATTTCTAATACTGTTTAAGTGGAATTTTTCCACTATTCAAAAGCTTTTACTCCTCTTCAACTACATGTTCAACAAATCCTGGATCACTCTAACCTTCATTTAACCAGGTGAGTTATGAAGAACAAATTCTAATTTACAGTAACGACCTGTCCCTCAAATACTTTTGTAAGCCACTTTAATATTTACACATAATGCCAAAAAAAATAGTAGTAAAAAGCAGCTCTTTAGAAATACTTTATGATTATCCAATCATTAATTTCTATGTATATCGGCACTTGCATTCCCAAGCACAGAGAGGGCCACTGCATATTAATCCCTTCACCCCTTCTCTCAGCTCCAATCAATACTTGGATTTATGAGCAAGTCTGTGACATATTTTTTTTTCTTCCACCTCCTGGCTGGAGGGCAATTTAATTGGGTAAATCTATTCCTCTGATTAGACACAATTCACATTGGGCATTGTTTAATTCACTTGTAATTAAGAAGCCAAGTAACGAGACAGGACTGTTTAATTAATTAACATTCTGAGTTCTCACATGTGCCACAGATAAAATCTGCTGCACATTCCTCCATTTAGAATTCAAAGACAAAAAGTGAAGAAATTCCTGTCCGTCCCCATGGCGATAAGATTCACTCAGGAGATGGGGAAGGCGGCATTTCGGGACCTGAGATGTGGAGAACAGGCGCACAAAAGGATTGATTAAAGTTAGTCAAAACCGCAAAACATGGTAGTTAAGACAGGACTTTCCACTTTTATGTCTCCGGTTGCATTAGCTATCATGTGATGATTGTCTGTTACTGTTATTTAGGAAGGAAAAGAGCCATAAATGAAGACAATATGTATACAGTTTTGAACTGCCACAATATCAAATTATATTGGACAATAAACTGTCCCAGAAGTTATTGCAATAAACAATAATGTTGTTTTAAGACCATTTTCAATAATATATTTACAACGGCATAATAAAACTATCTAGCTTTGATTTTGTAAAGAAGACTCACTGAAACTGGAAAATATTTTAAATATCCAAAATGAAACAAGACAAGCAAAAACAAAAATAAATTCACACTCACAATCGAAACCATTAAATTAACATATTGTGTCTCTGTAAACATGAAGACCTGTCCAGGGTGTACCCCGCCTCTCACCCGGAACATGGCTGGAGATAGGCACCAGCACCTCCCGACCCCACTAAGGGACAAGGGTAATGAAAATGGATGGATGGATGGCATGGATGTAAACATGAAATGCTCCTCAGAATGGAAATTATTGAGCTAATTTAAATTGATCATGCTATTGATTAATTGCTTATTGTGACAGGCAGAGAATTAACATGTTCATTCTGGCCAAAACGTGCTTCTTTAATACTTTTTTTTAACATTCTAGACAGTATTTTAAAAAAAAACAAACTAGTTTTTAGGTGTTTTCAGTGATTCTTGCTGTAAAATGTTGGTACCATCAACACTTGAGAGTGATCTAAAGGCTTCCCCCTACAGCCTGAGTGGTGTGTTGAGTGAAAGTAATATGTTCCCAGGATGCGGACGTCCCAGCAGGCTCGCTTTGAGGTCAGGTCATGCAACGCTCAAGAAAACTGCTAAAACTCCATCGCTGCACGGCAGACTCTGCTGCCTGCAGTTAGTGTCTAGTGATACCATTTATTACAGTAGAGTTAGAAAACAAAAAACCAAACAAGAAATCCTTGTATTTTTCTAAAAATAAAAATGCCGGGAAGGCTTCGGTTTACAAAAGAACATTTGAAAAAAGAAAAACAAAAACAACACAAGACTTTCAGGGAGAATGTCCTGTGGGTGGATGAAATTGTGTGCTCTATTGTAGATTTGATGAAATCTAAGCAAAGTGTTCCATCTCATGAATTTGTCAAATGTTGAGCACTGAACTGCAGCAATGATGTTGTGGCTGATCGGATGGAAAACTTTGGCCTGCCGATACAGATTTCAGCAAATCCAAATGCTCTCATAGCTATATTCATAGATGACATCAGAATCAGCCAATTTATGTACACAAACAAGGAAACTGACTTTGGTTCTGTTTAGATTTTGATTTTGTGAGAGCAAGACAAGGTTGAATTAGTGCAAATATGCATCAGTGTGGTCACTATGAGCTATACAGGATTCGTAGTATTTTTCTTAAGTGTGCATGGATGGATATTATAATAATATTTATGTGCCTCTTTTACACACACGAAGCATAAAAAATACACTACCAGTAAATGAAGTCTGGGAAGATTCAGATATTTTTCAAATTCATCCAGACCTGGAAAAAGCTTAAATCAAACCTCAGATTTTTTCCAAGTTTCCTACAGAACCCTGAGTCTGCTGATCCGTCTCACACTGTCTGACAAACAAAACTCCAGGTACTTAAAATGCTTCACCTTGGGGCCAGTAACTCATTCCCAACCTGAAGGTGCCAATCCAACATTTTTCTGGATAAAAAACATGAAAAAAATTTTTTTTTGAAAAAATTAGCATAGACATGTAATTCACATTATTACATGTCTATGCTTCTGTGCTTCAGTCTCCTAGAAAACCCACAGACTGTCTCTGGTTTGACAAGAATTAGGGTATTTAAGTTATTAACAACACACAGAGTTAATATGCGTCGATGACTCGATAATGATGCCAGTCACTGAAATTGACTATCCATGTAAAAATTATTCTTTTCATTACATCATCGCTGCTGCTTTACATTATTACAGTCAAACACTTTTTTTTCCCTCTCACCCGTCTGGATCTCCATTAGCAGTGAGTAAATGCTCCAGAGACTGCCTTTTCTAATCATTTCTATATTTGTCATGCATGCTGCGCCATAAGCCCAATGTTTAGGCATTATGCTGCTAGCTCCAGCCTGCATTAGGATAACTGGTTTCCGTAAACATTAGTCCTGCAACACATTTTCAGCTCGAGCAACTCCGTTCATATTAAGGGGAGACAAACAGATGGGGATGCGCAAGCTACAAGACAACCCAGGCTTAGCAGGAGGGGAGATGCTATTCCAAACAATCCCCTCATCAAACCTAATGAAATCAAATGAAGACTGATGCTGCTCCAGAGATTCTGCTCCAGGCATTGAGCAAAAAGAATCCATATTTTATTAATAGGTTGTTTTTTAATAGAGCTAAACAAGCTGTCTTTGGTAATTGGAACTAGATTCAAACAACAATCAAAATTGCTGTAGCAAAGTATTGGAATAAATCTGCCTCCTGATTGTGGCGCCATAAAGCCCTTTGAAGAGTTTAGACGTCTACTGCAAAATGAAAAATGTGTGTAATACCACAGCCAAACAAAATTATGCAAAGCCCTTCCTTGAGTCAAAAACATTTGCGTTTGGTTTATCATTTTCTTTGTTGTATCTAGATGGTTCTTGGAAAGCCTGTTTATTTCCTTTTAAGTGGTGCCTAATTTGTAAGGGGCTTGTCTTTGTGGGGTTAAGCAGCAGAGCATGTGGGCTGCTACCAACTCTTGCTTGGGGTCATTTTAGGGCTAAGATAAGGGGTGTCCAAACCTTTTGCCACATGGGCCAAACTCATCAAGTCAAAAGGAGTTGCGGACCAAAAAATAGGGGGAAGATTTTTTTCACCTGCTCCAAAATAATATAAGCTGAAATGCACTTAATCTTCTGGGGCATTTTTTTTTTATTTTTTACAAAAATTTCTTTAATTTTTGTCTTAAGTTTTCAGAGATTTTGGTGAAATAATAAGAGAGATTATGTAAACTGAATAACTGGAGCAGCTAAAACAAGTCAATCACCTCTTAACTCCACTCTGCCAAAGCTAAAGACATAAATAGCCAAACCGCAGAGGACTTTTGGGACAAGAAGGGGGTCAAAAGTTGACTGCAGTAATCCATTGCACTGCCATGACAAGTCCCACATGTAATATTAAAGCTGATCTTGAGAGATCTCAGCAGGCGCTGGGAGGACAGCGTGATGAGAAAATGTGTTAGTGGGTATCAGCTGAGGTTTTCTGGCATAACTGTCAGATCTTGTGATGAGACAGTTGAGCTTAATGGAGGGGAATTTAAAAGCAAGACTCACTCTTTGGTGGCACTAAGAACATTGTTCACATGTTCCAAAACTGCAAAAAGCAACTGAATGAAGTGGGTTTTTTGTGGGTGGTGGTGGGGGGGTTGAGAAAAACCTAGCAAGAGCGCTGTTGAGCGGTCAATGAAGTAGAATGTGAGGTTTTACAGCTCCTGAAAATTTTGGTTAAAATTCTTATTCAGCTGTGCTTTTCTTTATAAGCCAAGTTTTTTTTCTCTACACTTTTGCACATTGGACCTGAGTACATACTTGTGCACCACATTGCAATGTCTTGAAGGGGAAAATCTTGTGCTATTTCTATGCAGCTAAAACCAATCTCACAGGCCTCAGCTTCTGTGCCTGTTGGTCCAAGTGTTGAACTGGCCCCAACTCAGATGAATCCTGACGCCAACCCCCTAATACTCGTGCTACTGTCTTCCTTAAAAGAAGATATACCTTGAATTATTAACAAGGAACTGCTAGAGGTTCTTGGTTCTTTTGATTAGTAAAACAGTACAGTTATCACCCACTGATGTTAGAGCTGATAAAGACGGTAGATATGTGATAGTTGCTGGAATATTAATGCAGAAAAAGGGTCTTTTGGTAAACATATATGCTCCAAACATTGATGATTGTAAGTTAACTAAATCTTTAAAGGCTCAAATGTTCTCTGATTTCATGATCTCACGTCAATAAGACCATTGACTTCACAGGTCAAGGGTCTTATTGACCCATGGAGATCATGAAATCCAACCTGTAAAAAATGTCTTTGTTTTCTAAGTTTCTTACTCAAAAACTGATTATTTTTTATTGCTCAGACTCACAATTCATATGTAGTTTTTTCTGATTCTTTGAGTATAATAATATCAGACTACACACCATTATTAGATATAATAATAGTGCGTGGTAATTGACTTTCCACAAACATAGCCAACCTTTATGTCTGTTTAATTTTCTTTTATTGGCAGATGAAGAATTTTGCAACCTTATTTCTTATGCTATTGATGAGTTTCTGGTGTTTAATAAGAATGACTCTACATCTCAGTCATTGTCATGGGGGACACTTAAGTCCTGTCTCAGAGGACAAATAATTTACTACACTAAACTGCTAAACTTAATCAGAGATATGCCATTAATCCCTCACCAGAATTATTTAAAGAGAGTATGGGTATTCAATCAGAAATTGATTTAATTTCTACCAGAGAAGCTGAGTGCTAACTTTTGTATAGTTGAGGTTCATGTTATGAATATGGCGACAAAGCTAACCGTTTATTGGCACATCAGTTACGGTGTCAGGCTAGCTCTCAAATAAATTCTAGTATTAAAAATACCTAACATGTAATTACAACTAAAATGAATTCCACTTTAAATCATTTAGTTCTTCTTTACATACATCAGAATTTCCCACAGACACTAATAAAATGGAAGAATTTCTTCAAGGTCTTTCTACTCACATTATTGATATGGATAATACTAGGAGCCTGGACTCTTCACTCAGCTTTGTGGAGGTAATGAATTGAATAAAAGTGATGCAGTCAAATAAAACCAATGACCCTCATGGGCTTCCCACTGAATTTTATAAAATGTTTAGAGAAAAATTGTCACTGCTACTATTGGCTATGTTTAATGAATCATTAGAACACAAGACTTTACCAGAGCTGACACAGACTACTATAGTTTTACTTCACAAAAAGGACAAAGAGTCAACTTTATGTGGTTCTTACAGACCATTGTCCTTGTTAAATGCAAATGAAAATTGAGGGACAATTTCTTTGCATTACACAAGTCGTGATCAACAAGCGGATGTTACTACTGGCACAAACTACGGAGAAGACAACAGGAAGTAGTTGGAGGATGATGGGGTGTCATGTTTCTTAATGACTTATGAAGTGAACAAACCTAAACGTGATTTTAACCCTCTGATGCATAAGTGGGTCTTTTGGACCTGGTGAGGTCATCTTTTTGCAATATCTTTGTAATGAAAAGTTTTAATTACTTCATATTCCAGGTATTCCTCAACAAACATGTTATTGATATTAAGCGATTCAAATTTTTTAATTTACCTTTTACACATTTTAAGAAATATTATGTTTTATATTTCTACGCCATTCTTCCATAGGTGTGTCCAAAAGGACCCACATTCATTTCCTATGGAATTTAATGGGAATCTTTGTTTCTTACCAACTGTGACTCTCAGGAAAACATTTTTTGTGAGCCATATACACTGAGTACTAAGTCTCACCCCTGAATAATAATATTTTACAAAACAAGAACTCTTACATATAATTATTATCTTTATTTTTACCTCACAAATGTGCAAAGTGCATGTGTGTGTGTCAATCATCAGTACTGTGACAATGTTATTGTGACAAAACAATAACATTGTTTTGTTTTGTCACAAAACAAAACAATGTTTTGTTTTGTGAAGAAGTTAGCTAACTTCTTCAAAGTTAGCGAACTTTGAAGAAGTTCGCTAACTTCTTCAAAGTTAGCGAACACTAGTTATCATTACTGCCTATACTTTGTTGTGCATGTGTATTATTTGTGTGTGGGTGTGTGTGTGTGTGTGTGTGTGTGGGTGTGTGGGGGTGTGTGTGTGTGTGTGTCGGCGTGTCTCTGTGTGTGTCTGACACCCTGGATGAGAAAAACGAAAGAGAAAATGTGTTGAATGACATGCAAAACCTGTTAATCGATGTGTTCAATGTTCTTTTTTTATTATCTCAATAAATAAAATACAAATTTATATCTATATGCATGAATAAATGAGTTGAAAAATAATAGAGTGCCTTCTCCGGGTCGGGGAGGATGTCCCCCCCCCGCCGCCAAGTGGAGCGAGAGATCAACAGGCAGATTGACGCAGCGTCTGTAGTGAAGCGGGCGCTGTACCGGTGTGTCGTAGTGAAGAGAGAGCTGAGTTAAAAAGTGAAGCTCTTGATTTACCGGTCGATCTAGGTTCCTACTCCATCTATGGTCATGAGCTTTTGCTCATGTCCAAAAGAACGAGGTCTTGAATACAGCGGCAAATTAGTTTTCCCCGTAGGGTGTCTGGGCTCTCCCTTAGATATAGGGTGAGAAGCTCAGATATCCTGGAGGGACTCCGAGCCAGTTGAGGTGACTCAGGCATCTGGTCAGGATGCCTCCTGGACGCCTCCCTGGTGAGATGTTCCGGGGCCTCTCTGACTGGAAGGAGGCCCAGAGGAAGACCCAGGACTATGTTTCTCAGCTGACCTAGAAATGCCTTGTGATTTCCCTGGAGGAGCTGTGAAAAAAAAAAAAAAAGTGAAAAATGAAAACATTTCAAACATGAAATAATTCTTGTGTGAAATAAAACACAGCAAACGGTATTATACTAAACATTATTTTTTTAATCAAAATGATAAAAGTAGCATAAAAATACATTGATTCAAACACAGGTTAAAAAAGACCCACTCATGGAAGACTGTACAGTTAATAAGTCTGGTTTAACATCAGAGGGTTAGTTGCTTTTTTTTATTTAATGGAAACCCTGCAATTGCTGAATTGTGTTTTTTCCTCATTAGAGACATATCGACAAAGTTTTCCACACATTTATAATGGAAAGGCAGCTAATGTTTTTAACCATTCAGGTGTTTGGTTATTGCCATCTGTAATTTTTTATCAAGCAGTTTCTGGCTTTTAGCTGACATTTCAGCTCTGGGTTATCTGTGAAGTTGCTGTGTGACCAGATTATCTATCTGCTTTTTAGACCCTCAGTATTCTAAAAAGGGCCGTGCAGAGACCTTTGGAGGGGCAGGGGCTCAAAGTTAAAAAAGGGCACATTGAACAAGATATTAAAACACCGTACAACAACATAGCAACAACCCATATTAATCAAGAATTTAATTGGATTCTACTATATCATTGCCATCAGGTGGGGAGAATGCAAA
>CAEGAE010037304.1:0-19362 GCA_903067095.1 Girardinus metallicus
TATCTATCTATCTATCTATCTATCTATCTATCTATCTATCTATCTATCTATCTATCTATCTATCTATCTATCTATCTGTTTATCTGTTTGCGATATTTATTTATTATTTCAGGTGCCATGCTTGTCAATATTTGCTCTTAGTGACCCAAATCATAAAGGGTGTGTTAAAAACGTAGTTATGACGGAAAATAATTTGAATTGTAAGAAACATGTGCATACGTTGCAATTGATGTCATTGCAAAATTCTACAATAATTTACCAATAATATGTTAAGTTCTTGTCAAACCCAGGACCTTCTTGGTGTAAAGATACAGAACTAACAAGTGCACAACAGTAAAAACCAACAGCAAAACAACCTTAACATGCTTAAAAAGACTTTTATTGACAAGCAAATAGACCCCAATTTTAAAACTCCACATAGAGCATAGCTTGTCCGTAATGACTGTTTGACCAAATCTTTGATCAAAATGTGACTGCTGAAGACACTAGGTTGAGCTAAGCACTAAGCAAAGAAAAAAGGCTAATGTTATAAGTGAAGGAATTCCTTCTCTTACCCGAGGGTATGTTTTAAATCTTGGGGGAAAGCCAGTGAACACAGAAAAAGAATTCAAATATGCAAAGAGAGAACACACATATTTTTTGGGGATATTGAAGTTAATATTCAGAATTTACCAATATACTTTATTGTCTGTCCATATAGACTTTATGACTAAATGCTTGGTGAAAGCATGAAAGTTACACTTAGCTAGTACTGAGTTGGGCTGTCTATCTATCTATCTATCTATCTATCTATCTATCTATCTATCTATCTATCTATCTATCTATCTATCTATCTATCTATCTTCTCATCAGCCCATCTCTAGCAGCAATACAATGCAGATTTGTTTTAATCAGGAAAAAGAGCCCACATTTAATTGGACAGCTTTACAAGCAACCAGGCCGGTGACTATCCATTGTTTTGAGGGTCTCTGACGATTCTGGGGCCCTAAGCAGCGGCTTAGTTTGCTTCTGCCTCAGTCCGATTCTGTTCTGTGTAAGGAAGCAGGAATATGAATACCATGAACTGTCATTATGCACATTCTTCTCTTTACAGAATCATGTAATGTCTGATTGCAGCCTCTTTGATCTCAATGTAGTTAATAGGATTTTTTTTTGCATTTGATTGCAGCAACCCTCCATCAGTGCTTTTTTGTGTGGCTCAGATTACATCTAACCGAACGAAATGGCAATGCACCTAGCAAATATTCTCCAACCAAAGGCCATCACTTTCTCATTACTACAGGGCTGGGGGGGAGAGGGAGGTTCTGCTCTCAGTCCAAATGTGCAGCCATAACATTTTGCAGTAAATTCTATTGGATGGATCAGCTGTTTAAGGGGGACCCATAGCTTCTGATACTACCCATCATAAATCATGCAGGTGGGAGGGTAATGGATTTTACCTGTTATACTAGCTAAAGGCGCAGAGTCAGCCGATACATCAAACCACATCAGTGGAGAAAATCATTAAATCACCCGTTATCTCTCCATGCTGGCTAAGCAGCGATGAGCACATCCTACAGGGAGAATTCGCGGCCTTGATTTGTTGCATGTAACAGGTGAAGACGCAGGTTGAGCCAGGGGGTTCGGCTTTGCTGTGGGATTAGAATCACTGCTTGCTGTTGTTGCAAAACAGGGCAAGGCAATGAGATCAAAGTAATCTATTTATTAAAGACTGCCTTTTATTATTTTCCTTCACGCATGCTACATCATCTAAGATGACGCCTCAGTTCATTCTGCACTGGAGTTTTTTTTGTTTTTTTTTTCGTTGTTCCTGCTTGACCCAAGGAACCGACCTAAAGAGCAAATGTCACCCAGTCAGTCACTGAGTTGACTCAGGATGCACAGTTGGTCTCTATGGCAACCAGAGCAGACATGTACAGCAAAACAATTACATTAGTCCTCCATGTTAACTATCTCCCCTCTGTGTTAACTATCTCCATTTTGCATATTTAGTAGTATAACACACATTTAATAAGCCACTAACAGTCTTTTTGCTTCTCAATCCGGAAAAGTGCTTTAGATCTTCAACAACCCTTTAAAATAATGCAAAACATTTAGCTTCACAACCTAAGTCTTTATGCTGCTTAAATCAAATAAAAAATGATGGGAACTGCACTTGACTGATGATGTTATTGATTTTGAAATGTACTACCTGATGAAATACATGAAGGCCCTTACTTTTTCCCTCTGTGAATTTGTTGGAACTCCATTGGTTGAATCAGAAGATGGATTTTTTTCACATTTGAATGTAATAATCAGTGCTAATAATAGCAAAATGGCATTTCTTTTTTTTTTTTCTCCTGGTGAGATTAGCTTTGTCTGGAAAACATCATTTCCAAACACTTTTTGACAGCTGCCTGTAGTGAAAAGGTTTTTGTAGCAACACGCTTGTGGAGGTGTTTTAGGAAGGTCGACCCAGAGCCAGGATGAATGAACAAGAGCTGATCCTCAGCAGGGCTAAAAATATTTTTATTTTCCTGTGGCTATTGTAGAAGTAAGTTTAGCATGTAGTAAGTTTTTTGCAGGTCATTGCCATGGCGGAGTTTGGCAACCTGAGCTTCATTTGTGCAGAGAAGCAGGCTCTCCCGAGAAAAGGCACGCACTTAGAGGTGGCGCAGGGACGTTGACTCAGAAGTTTGACGTGTTCTCATGAACAGTTAGGGTCAGCCGGGTGGCGTATGGTGTGTAGATTTCATCTGGAGCAGGGTAAGTCTTTCACCTCCTTTACAGTGACCAAAAAATGCAACATCAGTACTGGCTGAGCCTTTACAGAGAAGGAGTGGTTGCTGATTATGCTGTCTTTGAAAAGCAGTGACGGAAACTGGTAGATCTGCAAGCTAAGGAAGAGCTCAGCAGAAGAGACAATAGAATGGGATGCAGAAAAGTGCATCATTGTTTGTGCAGTTTCTTTTTAAATTATTACAACTTTCTCAAAATCTTCTCTCCCTTTTTATTTAATCAGTGAGATCTTTAGTCAAACACACACGCACACCCCCACACGCACACACACAAAAGTTTTTGCATGAAGCTCTTTCTCTGCTGGAGAATTGAGGATTTGCTGTGGATTAAGGCATTCAAGTATTTTCTGAACTTGGTGTTTGTTTCTGTGTAAAGTAAATAAATAATTGAACATATTTATTTACATTTTAATCATAAATGCTGTGCTCATTGTTTTCTCACAAGTAGCTTGAAACTCTTCGACTAAAACTAACTAGTGACCACTCACAGGAAGGCTACAAAAAAAACATTATTGCCTCTTCTTATATTATAGTTTCTAAAGAGAGATCAAAATCAACCAAAAAAGAGAAAAGCTTAATAAAAATGTGGCATTCTAAATCCTAAAGGATGCCTTTCTAGTCATGGTTTAGCTTTGTATTACCAGACTAAAGAACAAATATAGACTAAGCAGCTTCTAAATTTAGTAAAAATGCAGATGCTTCTTTAACAGACAAGCTGGCCATAGCTTGCCATAATTAATTCTAAACCACTTTTGTCTTAGCACGTAATGCCTGGTGCTCCTTTACTTTCTGCGCCATGACTGTCTGAGATTTTTCAACTGAAAATATTTTCGTACAGCAGTCTTTGTCTTTCTTGTAAGCGTTTAGCAGATGTCTTTCAACCAATTCACGGGCATAGCACAGTCTCATCACTCCGGCACTTTCTCTGACATGCCTTTAGAATTTCTTTGAAATGTCGAAACAATATAACAGTACTTTTTCAAGGTTTTAAAATCATAACATCTTAAACCTTGATATTAGTAACTGGCCCATGCCTCACTTCTACATTACACTTTCCTGAAGCTTGAATGTATGACGACAAGATGGTTTTGTAAGAAAGAGTAAGATATATTTTTTTCATTTATCTTAAAATTGCGAAGGCATATTGTTTGTCAGCAGCTACACAGAATGAGTCATGAAGATGTTTCTCTATGGAAACTTTGCAATAGTTTCAATAATCTGGATTTTAACAGGCGGCGTTCTTGAATCTTGGCAGTTAGAGTCAGCTTTAAGTCCCTTCTTACATACTTCCTTCCTCTCTGAAGGCAACAATCCCATCATGGAGTTTGATGCTGTTTTTGAAGGCCTACTTTCATACAGTATTGTGGGATGCCTTCAGTTTTCCCTCTATGTTGAAACCATCTGGACCGCTGGCTGATCACACCATGTGGCTGTTTGCTGAGTGCTGCTTCAGAGCTAAAGTTAAATTAATATCCCTGCTCAGACTGTAGATCGCTTGATTGTATTCGAAGTGCTACTTTCTGAAATATTCCTTCATCTCCTGGTCACATTTAATGAGGTGTATTGATAAGTACATTTCTTGGCATTTTCAGCTTTATAAAGGAAATAACAGTATTAGGAGAATGCTAAATAGTGAATGGAAAAACAATTAATATTGGCTTTCTGGAACCATAACAGCTTTCCATAAAAAAAAAACACACTTAATAAAAAATGCATCACTTTTACTGCATTTGCATTCAGTTTTTTTCCCAAATATTACTCAGATCAAGGTTTGCCTGTGGTGCAGCAACCAAAAAGGTTTTGGTAGAATTTTCAACTCATAATGGGCTGTTCACTGATGGCAAAAAAAAGTATTTTCTTTCTTACCTCTGCTTCTGGGCATTTTCAGGTTGAGTTTTGAAAGTCTTAAAATGTTCTTTCTCCGTCTTACTCTTCCTGAATATTTTTAAATATTTTTGCCTTACATGGCAGGCATTGTCCCCATTATTATACATTTTATTCAAGTGGAACCGAAGACCTTTACTTCGAAACTCACTATGAAACATTTGATTTAAGGGGAGTTGTCGAGACTCTTAAGAAGACAAACACATTTGCAGTTCACGGAATAACTAACCTCTTGCTCCTTTTTTTGATTTTATGCTGATTTGTGATTGGCCCGAATCAGCTTGTAAGTCTTATGGGTCTCCACACCATCTGGGCTGGCAGATGATAACCAAGCTTTTCTAAGGGAAAAAGCGCTGAGAAGCAGAAAACGCCACTCCTGGTCGTATTCAGCACTTATAATTTCTGAAATTTTTTTTTGCTCATATAGCTAACTTTTGTGAGACATATAGCAGGTCTAGAAGTCTGACACGATTCGGCAGACGCCAGCCTCAATAGAAATTCTCTTTACTCTCTGAGTACTTTGGGAAAAAAAAGAATGTGATACTTTTGAAGCTTTTGGTCTAATGTTCATAGGAATAAAACCTGAAATAAAATGTCAAAGACATAGTTTCAGTGAAACTCTACTGTAAGAAACTCTTGCTATGTGGTACCATGTTTAACTAACAACATTAATTTTAGCATCAATGTAAACAAAGAAAAAGAAAACACCAATTCACTGGGCTGCCAGGCACAGAGCCATCTGGAAGACAGGCATGAGGCCAACTGGAAGGCATTAAGTCATGAGTGTCATCAACCATAACAATCATGTCACTATCAAAGCATGCCTGCTCATGTTAGAAGTGGTTGTAATAGCTGAGGGACAGTTCCAGCTAAACAACACATAATGAAATCAATTAGGGGTTTTATGTCTAAATGGCCATTTTGTAAAGAACTAAACTCAATAGTCAATATTAAATAAAAATAGAAACTGAGGAAGAGATATTTTAAAGCTGCAGTGTGTAACTTTTAAAAAGAACATGTTTTTTGCATATTTGTGAAAATATGTTAAAACCGTCACCATGTCGTGGCATTATAATATTATAAATGTGAAAAGATCAATCTCTTCCACCTCCTCCCTGTGCGACTATTAAAATCTGAATAAAGGCGCCACTCTTGACCAAAAACAACAAATCAGAGCCAGGATTGGCTGTTACTCAACCTCATGTACTCACTGCTAAATGTGCTAATGGTGGAGAAACAACTTAGCGTTACAGCAAAACCATTTATCAGTGGTGGCTACGCTAACTAGCCTGAGCATTCACAACAGAATCTGTTGACGGGGAAAAACTGTAGTGATAGCAGAAAGAGCAAGCGGAGAAGGAGCAGCTAAGACCTGCCTCATGTCTCTGATTGGTTGTTTCTAGTTAGCACCGGGAGCATTTGGAGAAAGCAGAGGAGCTTGATATTTGCCTCAGATTATCTGTCTTATACCATATTGTCAAGACATAATGACAGATTCAACAAGTATGTAAAAAAAAATAATAATAAAAGTTAAATAACATTTTAGTTCTTTACAAAATGGCCATTTAGACATAATAACAACAACAACAACAATAATAATAATAATAATAATAATAATAATAATAATAATAATAATAATAATAATAATAATAATGCAAAGATGTTTTTAAAATTAAAAACAGAACCTCGGGCGTCCAAACCTGGAAAAACTCCGGAGAACACTCAAGTCAATCATCTCTTGCAGATTCTCCCTAAAGCTAAACAAGCAATTCAAAAAGCATAGTTTGACTAAGTCTAATTCAGTGCAAAAAAAACAGCAGCTTTGAAAACTTTTTGTTTACATATTGCTTAAATTTGTTTTGGGAGGTATATACAGTTATAAGCAACGCTGCACTCTACCAACTGTGATGATTTCTAAATGGTGTCACAAGTGTTACGGTGTCGATAATAGTGTTACATAGTGTGGAGCTGTTTTTCCACATTGTCTTTTCTGTGTTTGTCATTTTGCCTGTCTATTCCTCATTCACTCATGAACACGCACACACGCGCAAGCACACAGCCCTCACCATTCACGCAACATTGACTGAAGGTCTCCCCCCACAAATGTAAAAGCTTACACATCAATACACGAGCAATTAGTGCATCAATACCAGCACTTCCAATTTCAATGTATTCAAAAGGAAATGGGATTTCTCATCGGATTTCTCTGTATTTGGGCTTTGGTGTCTAATAATAAACATTTTATTCTTCTCTAGCTCGTCATTTTATGTAAATGGAGAGATGAATTTTACTTAGTCTGCTTCAAATGGTTGTATTCGCATATTTACAGGTACATGCCATATAACTATAATGATAATCAGTTTTATAATTTTCTTTCAGTATGTGAAACCTATACAATACAGAGATTCATTACATAAGTGATGAGAAAAAATATTTCAAGGCTTTATTTCATGTATTTTTGACAATTATGGCATACAGACAATGAAAACCCAAATTCAGTACCACAGAAAATTGGAATATTACATAAGATCAATAAAAATAGCAAAGGATATTTTAAACAGAAATGTCAAGGGTTTAAAAAGTATTATTTTTAAGCACTCAATACTTGGTTGAGCTTCCATGTACATAAATTACTGCATCAATGCAGCATGGATGAGATCAGTCCATGGTAGTGCTGAGGCGTAATGCAAGCCAACGTTGCTCTGGTAACTTAGATGCAGCACTCTGTGAATAGCTTGTTTAACATTGACTTGTTGTGGCTTACTCTGTGTCAATGATTGTCTTCTGGATATCAGTCACGTCAGCAGTCCTACCCATGATTACATAGCCTACTGACCCAGACTGAGAGATCATTTAAAGACTTCGGAAACCTTTGCAGGTGTTTTGAGTTAATTAGGTAATGTAAATGTAGTCCTGTGAGTTTCCAGTATTTAATCTTTCCACAATATTTTAATTTTCTAGGATACTGAATTGTCAGTTTTCATTATCTTTGAGCCATGATCATTAAAATTACAAGAAATTAATGCCTGAAATGTTTAACAGTATGTGTTATGAATCAAATATGAGTTTCATTTTCTGAAGAGAATATGAGACGGAAAGACATTTAACTTTGTCACAGTATTCTGTATTTTCATATATACCTGCATATTAGTCCGCAAAAGGTCACCTAAGCCATGACTGCTTTGATCCTCGTTTGGCTTAATGTAAATTGGAAAGTGGGGAAGATGGCACAAGATGCAGTTAATGCAACTTTCTTTTCTAATCATGTAAAGAAGGTGTAGCTCACACCAGTTGAATTGAAATCCATGACTGGAATTAAGAAATATGTAAAAAGCATTTAAAAAAGGAGCAAAGACAAGACATCTAATAGTGCATCCAAAACTGGTCATAGTATGAAAACTACTGTGTTAACACATAAGACATGCACTGATTACACAGGTCTCACTTTTCTCCACGTATTCAGTAAGTGTTTTCACTCATGAGTCCTGAGGGGAAACACAGGAGTCCTGTGTTGGAGTACCCCATACTCCAAGAGTTCTGTGGTGAGAACTCTTGAACATAATTTCTTGACACAGCCAAGGTGTTGAGGGCATCCGTTTCTGCTTTTCCAGATGATTTGGTCCTACTGGCTTCATCAGATCATGATTTCCAGCTTTTGCTATAGAAGTTCACAGCCGGGTGTGAAGCGACCAGGATGCAAATTAGTGTATCCAAATCCGAAGCCATAGTCATGAGCCAGAAAAGGGTAGAGAAGTATCTTTGGGTCAGAGAAGAAGTCCTGCTGCATGTGGAGGAATTTAAGTAATTCAGGGCCTTTTAGGGTGTCTGAGCTCTCCCTTATAGATAGTATAAGAAGCTTGGCCATATGGGAGGGACTCTGAACAGAGCCACTGCTTCTCCACATTGAGAGGGGCCAGTTGAGGTGATTCAGACATCTAGTTAGAATGCCCCATGGATTAGAATGCCCCATGGACGCTTCCCTGGTGAGGTGTTCCAGGATTGTCCCATCAGGAGGCAAGCCAGAGGAAGACTTAGGACACGCTGGAGGAACTATAGCTGCTTCTCCATTGTCAAGTCTCACTATAACCAGTGCAAAATCATAGTCATTCATATCCAAAAGCGTAAACCACATTTTTCGCACAGATGTTCTTGGTAGCAAAAGTGCTCTATGTGTCACAAATTAGCTACCACTAATCTACTTGACAAATTGTTGTAAAAAAGTATTTTTTCTTGTCAAGAAATAATCCAATCCAAAGATTTACAGCAATAAATCTTTGCATTAAGAGGCTCTTTATGCTTTTGAAAACATTGCTTTAAAATCACTTATCTGCTTAAAAAACAATTAAAAGGTTAATTGTAATGTATTCATATTTTACCCTTTTAAACTTTTTGATGTTCTTGCTTAAATATGATAGCCTAGAGCCTTTAACTGGCTATGCAACCTTTAGTTTTCCATTATTTTATCAGCTCAAGTAAAAACAAGGAAATTAAATTATTTTGTTAAGATACTGGCGAAGCAACAGTATTGACTATGGATTGGTCTAGCCTGACTAATCCCTCAGCTGTAAGAGCGAGTATTGATCTGTATATTCAAACAGTGCATGACTAACATGAATCCACTGTATTACTCACAGCAGGCACTGAACAACACGTGATGATTGTTGGTGGTACACTCCCCTGATGCACTGCACATGCAAAGCGGTTAAAAAAAAATGTTTCCACCATTAAGTTTTCCAAAGCACCAGACCATGATGCTTAACCTCAATGATTTGCTCCTGTTTCAATTACCCATAACACACAAACTCAAACACACACATAGCTCGCACAGCTCCCCCACTCAATGTCTAATGGTATAATACAGAAATAATGAGTCTCTCTGGTTGTGAGATTTCGTATTATATTTTTATTTGATTATTCAGCTGAAACAATCCACACTGGCTTTCCAGTTTGTTTTATGTGTGTGCTTGCGAGATTTAATTTCATGTTCTGACATTAATTTCTGCATGGAATTCATAAAGTCAAGATATTTATTGAAGCTCTTGAAGCTTTGGGAAAGAAACAAAGCCATTGTGGGATATGGTTATTATTGCATTTTTCAGAAAAAAAGTAACTCTTTCTTTTTTTTTTTTTCTCCATCGCCTCTAGGTCTGCTTAGGTTTCTACAAAGTATTAACAAAAAAATACATAACTTTACAAGCGTACAGCAACCAGATCACAATGTAATGATTTTCTCCCTTTCCCTGCTGACTAAATATTAAATTCTGGAGTGCAAGAGCTGCTGATGTGTGCCCTATGATTTCACTTTAAGATAAAATATGTAATTATTTCCTCTGAAACTTGCTCTATTTGGGAACTGGCTAGAGGAGAATGCTGAAGTGGGGTTTCCAAGAGAAATCCTCATCATCATGACCCAAATTCTCTTCTCTTCCTTTTTACAGGCAGATCTTCTGATGACCTAATGGAACTGAATTTACGAGTAGTACTGTTTTGGGTCGTGGTGCTGCACGGTGGCTCCGTTGATGGCAGTATCCTCTACCGAGTCCAGGAGGAGCAGCCCCCCAACACTCTCATAGGCAGTCTGGCAGCAGACCAGGGGCTGCCAGATTCAGGTCACCTCTACAAGCTTGAGGTGGGCGCCCCTTATCTCAGAGTTGATGGGAAGACAGGAGACATTTTCACTACAGAGATTCCAATAGACAGAGAGACCCTCCGGGACTGCCGGTCCCTGGCCAAGGGCAAGCCGTGCTACTTGGAATTTGAAGTATCGGTAACAGACCTGATACAAAACCAGAGCCCACGACTTATTGAAGGACGTATTGAAGTACAGGACATCAATGACAACACCCCGCAATTTCCCTCTTCTGTGCTCACCATCTCGGTACCTGAGAACACAATCATGGGGGCATTATTCTCCATACCTCTAGCCACTGACAGGGACTCTGAGAGGAATGGAGTGGCTGACTATGCGCTGACTGCGGGCCCAGATGCAGCAACTCTATTTGGTTTACAAGTGGCGGAGGACAGGGGAGGAAAACTCCCACAGCTCATCGTCCTCGGCAATTTGGACCGCGAGTTAAAGGATTCTTATGACCTCACCATAAAGGCGGTGGATGGAGGGAACCCTCAGCGCTACAGCAGTGCTCTGCTCAGAGTGGTTGTTACCGACGCCAACGATAACGCCCCTAAGTTTGAAAAGGCCTCATATGATGCAGAAGTTTTAGAAAACAGTCCAGTCGGGCACTCCGTGTTACAGGTGAGATTGTCTTAGAAGATTTATATTTGTGTAATATTATGATTTTAAATAACAAGAAAATATAAAAAGCTAAAAATGTATTTGTCTTACTTTATTTTCACATTCTGTCTCAATATAATTTTCAGTCTCCGTTCCAAAAAAGGGAAATTGTATAATATGTGAATAAAAATAGAATGCAGTAATTTTCTTATCTCATAGACCCACATTTTAACCACAATGGAACATGTTGAACATGTTAAGTGTTTAAACTTGCAAATTCTGCAATTTCAAAAGAAAATGGGAGGCAACATAAGGCTGTAAAAGCAAGTGGTATGTAGCAATGGGTCAGTATAAGATTTTTATATAACTTAATTAATTTCATACAAACCTTTTGATTAAAAGTAAATGCTGCGATAAAATTGTTTTTATTTAAGACAGAAATTTCTAGAAAATATTTTGTTTCTTAAAGTTATAATAAGGCTGTCCATAAATTTTTGCCTTATATTCATTTTAACACTAATGCATAGATTGAAGCAAGATACCAAATGAACAACAGCTAAATTTAGTTATAGTTGTTTTCATAGGTGTATGGATCAAGATATTATACACTTTTCCATTATTACGTTCATAGAGTAACAGCAACAAATAAAAGCTGATAGTAATTTAGGCATTTTGGAATTAGACCAAATCAGCTTTAAAACTAGCAAAGAAATAATTGTATCTGCTCAAACAAGATACTCTAATAGGTTTTTCTTTGAAATCATGGTTCAATAATTATTTACTAAATTAAAAGTCAATAACATTTTGAATAAATTATTCTCTAAATCTTGCTTGTACCTTTATGTACTGCTAAAAAAATACTAATGTGAGCGCTGGCAGCATGCTATGGCCAATCGAAGTGTGAAAAGAAGAGTGTTGTAACACAGTTGTACTAATGAATAGATTTAGCTTTGGTAGGGTTTTAGCATTAGTAACAGCATGCCTTTAACATTAGCTGCTAAGAAAACAAATACCATCTTTACCAATTTCTAAGGACTGTGCAGTCATATTTATTTCTTGTAGTAAAAAGGAAATCAAAACACAGAAAAATTAGAATAATCTCACTAATAAGCTCACAGAGGAGCAAAGTTACTCTTCATCAGTTTTCAGCTTGCACTGATAGCATCTGATAATTGGCTCAGCTTTTGGAACAATTTATATTTTGAACAGTAAATGTTACAATAAAACAATGAAAACAAAATAAAATGAACAATATTTAAGTTATTTAAAATAGAGCTATACTTTGGTGTAATCAGAGATCTGACTCATCTTGGAGAATATATTCTCAGATTTGTTCTGCAGCCAGATTCAACTGGCTAGTCAAATCTTTGGGCAATGCACAATCACCAGTTACTCCGACAGGCCTTACTTGGGTTTGAGTCCAATGTTTCTTAGAAGACACAGTTATTGACACAGCCAGCAAGATCAAGGCAGTCACATACGAAGGTTCCCACAATGGATTGGTTGCTTAGGGAAAAGAAAGCAAAATGCTGTTGAATGACAAATTTTGTAGTGATATGAAATCACAGAAATTCTAGCTATGGCACTCTTTTCTTTCTCCTGTTTTTTCCCCCCCCATTCTTTCTCAAGGAAAGAATAGGAAAAAGTCATTCACCTTTAAAATCTCTATCAACTAGTTTCCTTATTCCTCAACTTTAATGGGAGATATTGAAATGAAGAGGGGATGGTTTACAGTCTAAATCTGTGTATTTATATGTGTCACTGACTTCAAATTTCAAAAATATTTTTTCCCCCTCAGATAATGTATATCTTACTTTAAGTATTTGAACATTTTACTATGTCCATTGTGTGATTTTTGAGTTTTTTGCAAGTCCTTGCATGTCTTTAACTTTTTCCGAATTTGGGATGCACTCTGAATTAATTGTGTGACTTTTTTTCTAATAGTATTTTATATAGTCTTTTATATCATTTAACGCTTTTATTCTTTCCACCATACAGTACGCAACACAACATTAGCACAGTATGGTTTTATAGGTAATTAAGCTGCTCATTGCTTGCTGTGGTGCTGTTTTCTTATAAAAAAATCCTGAAATGACAGCAACACAGCGTCTTGATGTAGGCGTAAGATGTTCTGTTCAGCTTTCTCTGAACATATTGTGGTGAAATTTTTACTGACTGTCATAAAGGAAATAGTTTTATTAATACAGTATGATACCATATGTTTTCCTATTAATCTGGAAAAGCAATAAAGACACAAAATAGATGCAGTGACACAACAATCAAGATCAAAGTAGAAAGGCCATAAAGAAATGTATGTGGTGTGTTTTGTAGTTTTCACACTCACCTTGATCTATTCATTCAGTTTTGTAATCATACATTTTTTGAGAAAAAAAAATCCATCACTTGTTTCCTTTCAGATTTGACCCCAATTTGATGCATGTCTTCCAGGCTTTTAACCATGTCTTCTGTTTTGATTATAGGTCAAAGCAAATGACTCTGACATGGGCCCTAATGGAGAAATTGAATACACCATTCACCAAGCAGTGGACCCAGTACCAAGACTCTTACGAATTGATCGGTCTACTGGCATTATCTATGTGAAGGGACCACTGGACAGGGAGGAAATCAGTAGCTTGTCTTTCTATGTGGTGGCAAGGGATAAGGGTCCTCAACCTAAGAGCTCTAAGACGTTTGTAACCATTGAAGTGACTGATCAAAATGACAATGCTCCTGCTGTGGAGATTCGTGGAATTGGTCTGGTGACTCACAGTGATGGAGTGGCCAATATTTCGGAGGACATGCCAGTGGGGACAGCTGTTGCTTTGGTGCAAGTGTCTGACAAAGATGAAGGCGAGAACGCTGTGGTCACATGCGTGGTAGCAGGAGATGTGCCCTTTCAGCTTCGTCCTGCCAGCGACTCTCCCACTGACAATAAAAGAAAATAT
The DNA here is from genome assembly GCA_903067095.1 of Girardinus metallicus. Classification (NCBI taxonomy): domain Eukaryota; kingdom Metazoa; phylum Chordata; class Actinopteri; order Cyprinodontiformes; family Poeciliidae; genus Girardinus; species Girardinus metallicus. Next base: position 13,839 of record CAEGAE010037304.1, read on the forward strand.
TTTCTTCAGACAACCACACCACTTGACTTTGAAAGAGTTAGGGACTACAGAGTAGAAATTGTCGCAGTGGACTCTGGAAACCCAGCACTGTCTAGTACAAACTCCCTAAAAGTTCAGGTGACTGATGTGAACGACAACTCTCCAATATTTTCTCCAACATTGTTTGAAGTTGACTTTGCTGAAGAAAACCAACCAGGGGAGAGGATTTTGGATGTCACTGCTACAGATGCTGACAGTGGCACTAATGCCCAACTCCTGTACAATATTGTTGCAGATTCAACCATCAAAGGCTTGTTTGAGATTGACCCAAACTCAGGTGAAGTAAGAGCTCGAAGCCCATTGGATCGTGAACATAAAGAGCGGTATGAGTTTAGGGTCACAGCTGCAGACAAAGGTTCACCTGTCCATAAAGGAACAGCAACAGTTGTGGTAAAAGTTCTTGACCGCAATGACAATGAACCAAAGTTCATGCTTAGTGGGTACAGCTTTTCAGTGCTGGAAAACATGCCTCCCCTAAGTCCTGTGGGTATGGTAACAGTTCAAGATATGGACAAAGGTGAGAATGCCCAAGTTCACCTGTCCGTAGAACCTGATGGAGGGAAGTTTGTAGTTCAGAATGGAACAGGTACAATTCTCTCAAGCATCTCCTTTGACAGAGAAAAAGAAAGCAGCTATACTTTCCGTCTAAAGGCAGTGGATGGGGGAGAACCACCCAAGTCCTCCTATGTTGGTGTCACTATCAACGTACTGGATGAAAATGACAATGACCCTGTCATCACCAAACCCTCCAACTCTTCCTTCAGGCGCTTATCACCTCTCGCATCTCCAGACAGCCATGTTGAGGTGGTGGAGGCTGAAGACCTGGACAGTGGGCCCAATGCAGAGTTAGTCTTCAATATTGCTGGAGGAAATCCTTACCAATTATTCCGCATTTCCCCCACTACTGGAGAGATCACTCTGGCAAAGGAGATGACCCGCAAACATGGGGGGCTGCATCGTTTAGTAGTGCGGGTGAGTGACAGGGGAAAGCCTCCACGTCATGCTACTGCCCTGGTTCACATCTATGTCAATGAAACAATTTCAAATGTCAGCTTAGTGGAAGCCTTAGTTGGACACAGTCTTTACACGCCACTAGACAGGGACATTGCCGGTGATCCTCACAGTGGTTTTGCTGCCCATCGCAGCAACATTTTGTTTGGAAGCCTTGCCGGTGTGGCGGGAGTTGTGATGTTGATCTTGGTGGTGGTGTTTATTCGCCACCGCATCCAGAGAGAAACAAAGAGTGGCTATCAAGCAGGTAAAAAAGAAACAAAAGACCTATATGCTCCCAAGCAGGCACCAAAAAACACCAAAGGCAAACGAGGGCGAAAAGGCAAGCCACAGAAGTCCCCAAAGCCACTTGGGGAAGATGAGGAGGTCAGCCTACAAAAAAGTCTAAAGTTTAATCTTGATGGAGTAAACGACAGTCCCCGCATACACCTGCCCTTAACTTATTCCCCGGGAAGCCCCGACATCGGTAGGCATTACCGATCCAACTCTCCCTTACCTTCTATCCAACTGCAAGCCCAATCCCCCTCAGCTTCTCAGAAGCACCAGGCCGTGCAGGACCTCCCTGCAGCCAACACCTTCGTTGGAACAGGAGGAGATGACAACTCCACCGGCTCAGACCAGTACTCAGATTACAGCTACAAGACCAGCCAACCCAAGTATAACAACAAACAGGTAAGGCCAGCTGGAATGCAGTGGTCCATTGGAGGAATGAATGATTTGTGCATGGATGTAGGAAAGTAACATATTAACAGATGTTAGTGATGTCATTGGCACATATTTTATTACTATCATTCTGGGCTATAAAATCCTGCTGATTTGTTTTTGTCCTTCCCTCCATTTTTCTCAGTATTACTCAGTTGAGGTCTCAATGTTGTAATTTGACGAGATTCTAATACATTCTAACTTGTGTTAGAATGCTATCAATTCTAACACAAGTTAGAATGAATAAATGAAATGTGTTCTAACTTACTCATGACAGTATGCATTGAGGTTTGTTATAGAAATAACGCTTCAACACTGATTAGGCATAATGTTATGACCACAGATAGATGAAGTAAACAGCACTGACTTTCTCTGAAATATTGTACATATTAATCAGTGTAATATAAAAGGCAACAGCTGGACATTGTGTCTTGAGGTTAATATGTTAGAAGCAGCAACATGGACAAACGAAAGGATTTGAGGCATGCTAGCAAGTGTTGTGGTGAACTGGCGATAGGATAATGACTGGCTGAGGTTTATTAATGTGATTCGAAACTTGGTCCATTGGTCTGACCAAACAGACATGCTGCTGTTACTTAGTTTGATTTAGAAGCTAGCACTGGTTTTGTAAGAATACACAGTACATTGCAGTTTTTTTTGCATCCAAGGCTGCATATCCATTCAGGGTGCCCACGCCGGTCACAATGTTTCTTTTGATATCAGCTGCAGGGACATCCTGCCTTGCCCCCATGTAACTTTCCCTTGAGGGTTCAAAAGTGGAAATGGAGACTATTTGTCCATTTACTGTACCTCCAGAGGACTGCAGTAGCCTGTCATATTTAGTTTTTCCATCAGACTGGCAGCAGAATCGAGCAGGCGAGGTCCATTTTTTCTGTTACTTACTTCCGCTCCTGCACCCGACCTCCAGTGCTCTGGATCTCTACAGGTCACTTGCTCTTATCTCCCAGCTCCTTATGCTCTTATCTCCTCTTATCTCGACAACATTTGGCAAGACTCAAATTGCCATGGTAACAGAAAATATTAATAGACTCGGAGGGGATTACAAACAGTAAAAAAAAGTACTGTCTAGGGATGGAAAGCTAGTGTGTCTTTAGGTTTCTGTGCCATTTGCAACTGTGTGAATGTTGTGTGTTGGACCAGACAAATACGCGTGTGTACATGTGAGTTTGCAGTTTGTGATGGGGATTATGCAGGCAACTATTATCCTTGAATGGTATAATGGGGTATATAATGCAGTAAAATGTTCAGATGTCTTGATCCTTTCCATTTAACACACCGTACTGGAGCTTTTAAAACTCTTCAATTTTTTTTACCAGTTTATAAATCACTGAACTTTGCTGCAGTATGATAAAAGAAAACAAAAAGAGAATCATATTTCTTCAAAGATGCTTTGCTTCAAAAGACTGCATAGCATAGGACTTTTTTGCATAAACAACCACAGTTGAAAATAGAGTGTAATTAGCAACCTAATATGACTGACATCTCTGAACTACACCCAGCAATGTATTTAAGAATCATACAACAGATCTAACAGTGTTGTATTCATGTTGCCACGGTGTTTTTTTTTTTTTTTTAAAGGATGGCCATTATTTGAAAATGTTTGACACATTTGTTTCCATCCAACACAAGATGACACGAGCTTTCAAGACGCTTCCCACGTTGCAGTGTCACAGGTACAAAACAGTTTGACACTCTCTGAGGCTTTGGAGATAATGTTTGCCACATGAAAAAAAAGAAAAACAAGAAAAAGAAAATTAGCAAAAATAGAAGGCGAAAACGCGACACTGAGTTCTGAACATGTGTAGGTGACACGTTTTCTGTGGAGACATCTTCAGTGCCAGCCTCACAGTTGACTGGGTGGTAGTTCCAGCAGATGCTTGCTGACAGTTTAGGTGATCACAAGCCTTTTGGTGGGTGGAGTCAGTTTGGAGAAGAGTCACCACTGTCTGCTTGACGGACAGCATAAGGGACCAAAATGACTGCAAGCCACAGGGTGTGTCTGGGTTTTTTGTGTGTAGTGCCAATCTCAATGGCTTGTGTGTGTCGGCTCGCTGCTTAGTTGGAGCAGCGCTAATTGTGGCTGTGGCGCAGCTGTAAGCTCTCAGCTCTTGACAGTGCTGCGTATGAAGTTTTTCAACTTCATAAATACAAACACGGATGAGGAATGGCTCAAGTGATTGACAGTCGGCGCAAAAAAAAGAAAAAACACAGGCAGATGCTGGAGCTCATGTGACATACCTCAGCAGATGTTGTCTCATGTATGGCGTACCCTCTCACATCAGGAAGAACAGATTGACCAAAATATATAATTAAAGTCGCTGCCAAGTGATGTGACAGATGTAGAGTCGTGCCCTTGCGTTAATTAACTGTGCTGCTCTCAACAATGGCTTTTCATTTGAAATGTGATCAGGCATCTGGATTTGAGGCACAGTTCATTTCTTGACATTATGTCTAAAAATTACTGCTTGTTTGCTCAAGATTATGAACACAAAGGGATTTGAATTTAACTTTATTAGCTCTAAATCCATTTGAAGCTGAAAATCCTTTCACTCTTCCCCTAAAGCTCAGAGTACAGTTTCATAGTTGCATTTGTATTTACATACCAGGTTTACGAAAGCTGTGACATGAACATTTGTGTGTACCTTTGTGTATGTTGTCTTTATTAACATCTGATTGAATATTGAGCGTTTTTTAAAGCTGGCAAAAAATAATCTTCATTGATTTTATTGGAGTTCTAGCTTAAGTGGGATGTCAAACAAAGTATATTAAAAATGATAGTGTAATAGGTACTAGTCCAATTTTGCACAATTCAACTTAGTTACTTTCTACTGTTGACCAATGATCTTGGTATGTTTATTTTTGTCACTCTTGACCCAACAAAGAAGAATTTATTCCAGTTTCAGAAACCAGGGACGCACAGACAAAGAAAAATTGAAATAGGTTAAGCAGATGGGGGTTGTTGCTTAATTTAGTGGACAACACTGCAAAACTAAAAATCATATCAGTAAATCTCCCACTTTACAACACTATCATCTCATGTAGAGTGCTCTAAATTAGGTATCTGTTCCCAGTCAGATTTTTATGTCTTTGCATTTCTGTCACACTTAAATGTTTTAGATCAAACTAAATTTTAATATTCGACAAAGATAATTTCCGTAAATACAAAATGCTGCGTTTAAATATTGATTTAATCAGTTAAGGGGAAAAAAAAGAAGCTATCCAAAATCAGCCTTTAACTCATTGTGACACCTTCGGTGGGTACAACAGGCATAAAAAAACAATGTGTCTTTTACACTGCGGTGGAGAAATGTAGATTTTTAAATTTTAATTTCATCAGATCGGGGCATGATGTGTCAGAACTGCACTTACTGCCTGCAGCAGGTTCTGTACTGTATGAGCAAAACTGGGGCAAGAAGCAACTCTTCATAATCTGTCAGGTCTGATCACTAAGGTGTTAGCCTTTAATTTGTTATAGGTTTAAAGTGACGGTGGGGGGATTTGAAAACATGTCTATAACAGCCAAACCTACACTTATGCTTGGGAAAACATGCACACAGACTACTTGCCTTTAATGGGAAATGTCAAAACATTTTTCATGATGTTACAAAATTTGTCCTAAAAGTCTTTCGGTTTAAGTCTTTTCTATTCCAGTTAGACTGCCGTTTAAAAAGAGCAGAAAATAATAATAATAATAATAATAATAATAATAATAATAATAATAATAATAATAATAATAATAATAATAATAATA
>CAEGAE010037312.1:0-30189 GCA_903067095.1 Girardinus metallicus
ATGGATGGATGGATGGATGGATGGATGGATGGATGGATGGATGGATGGATGGATGGATGGATGGATGGATGGATGGACGAATTGGAGGATGGATGGATGGATGGACGAATTGGAGGATGGATGGACGAATTGGAGGATGGATGGATGGATGGATGGATGAAGGTCTGATCTTTGGGGTAAAACATTTGTTAATCTTCCTTGGAGCCTCTGAGTTTCTCAACGCTGGTATCGGATCTCACATGTGAAAATGGAGCGACCCGGTTCTGACCCATCACCAGTTTAGAGCCCAGAACAGAACCAGGGTCAATCTGGAGCCGGAAACACTTCAGCTGACAAATTCATCCCACCAAACAAAACTTCAACTTGGGTAACAATTCTGATTCCAGACGAAACCTCGATCTTTGGCAGCAAGTTTCCAAACTCAACACGAGCAATTTGCCCGCCAGGGCAACAACCGGGGCAACTGCCTGTCCAGTTTGCTTCTGTTTTATCTGAAGGGGGGAAGATTGCTCCTGTAGATGTCAGTCTGAGATTACAGCCTACACACTCACTGCTGAGGTTATGTAACACACACACGCACGCACACAAACACACACGGGACAGTGAAGTGATGCTGGAGGAAACAGGAAGAGGAAATAAGAGGGAGAAAAATCGAAAAGAAAAGAAGAAAAAGAGATGATGAAATAAATGATTGGGGAGGAAAACTGGAAAAATGAATGAGGATGGAGGGAAAGGAAAAATGAAACCCGGAGAGTTTGGATGGAGAACGACAGAACAGAAAGAGGTGAAAAGAAATGAAAACAGAAATAAACGAAACAAAAATGAAGAGATGGAGAAAGAAAACTCGCAGAAAAGAAGAATGAAAATGGAAAAATGTCCAGAAAATGTAGTTTTAAAGTTAGAGAGCGACAGCAGGTGAGTGGCGCACACACACCAACACTCCCACACACACACGCGCGCACGCCCACACACACACACAGTGTGAGGGGAAAACATGCAGAAAGCTGCAGAGACTCACCCTGAAGATCAGCGACCAGCTCTCCATGATGGAAAAACTGAACATAAAAAAAACAAAACGAGAGATGGAGAGAAGAACCGAGGAGGAGGAGGAGGAGGAGAGGAAGAGGTGATGGAGGATGGAGAAAAGAAGAGGAAGAGAAGGTGGAGTATCCGGAGACGTGGAGGGAGAGAGGAGAAGAAGAAGAAGAAGAAGTGGGAGAGGCAGGACGAGTGGAGGGCTGCTAGGTTCAGCCCACACACTGCCAGCATGACACACACTCTCTGTGGCTCTGCAAGTGTGTGTGTGTGTGCGTGCGTGCATGTGTGTGCGTGTGCACGTCGTCTCCCACTCCAATGCGTGGGTTAGAAAACACACCTCTCTCTTTCTCTCCCTCTTTTTTTTTCCACTGTAAGCTGAAGAGAGAGAAAGAGAGAGAGGAAGGGGGAGAGGAGCGGAGGAGCGGCCCCGTCGCCATGGCAACGGCGCAACCGGGATTCAGGTTCCAGCCAGCATCAGCATCAGCACCACAAACACCGGCGGCGGCAGCATCACCATCATCATCTTCAAGAACCTGATCCGAAGGTGTATTCGTCCGAAGCTCAAAACGAAACGCTTCGGATTCAAAGATTCTTTCAGTTTCCACCAATCGGATCGCACGTGGCCGGAGTCACGTGACTCAGGGGTGTTTTCCACATGTCAACCCCCCCCCACAGCCCCCATCCTTTCTGCGCTGCAGTGATGAGGCGCCGTACTGTACAACGCCTCCATTCATGCCGCTGCCTGCAGCAGCTGCAGCGTTCAGACTGAAGGAGCAGAAATTCATCCAAAAGTTCATCTATTCCAGAAACTCAGCTCAAAAATCAAGCTGGCACATACATTTATTACACCTAATAACAACACAAAAGGAAATCAGAATATTACTTAAAACCAATAAAAAAAGATTTTTAATGCTGAAATGTTGCCTGAAAAAGTTAAGTGGAAGGAAAAAACGTGGTAGAAAACAGATGAGAGGACACAGACAGATTCAGATCCATTTTCAAGGTAAGTTTTCAAACTTTCCACAGATTAGAGACAAAAACAACACAAAAGAACTGAAAAAAGGCTGTTTCACAATTCGTTATTATATTATATATTTATAAATGATGGATTATTAGCTATTAAAAACGTCTTGTGAGAGTGTGCTACAAAGTTTTATGTTTTGAGATGTTTCTCATACTCCCTAAACATCTGACTGGTCTAAGAACTGGTCTAAAACACAAAATATACAAAGAAAGTTACAAAAAAAATCTCTAAAAAATGTTCTGTTTCTCACTGCAGTTCTTTATAATCACTTCTACTAATTCATAATGCAATAAAGCAGGAAATTTATCTTTAATATCAAAAACATTTCCAAATTTTTATCACACGAGTCTTTATTACTGCTTCACAGAAATCTATTTGGACTTTTAGAGCTGAAATCAGTGAGTTTGTTTCTGACTGAAATCAGTTTAATAATTATTACAAAATGTTTTGGTGCCGTAGCTAAGAAACGCAAAATATAACCTGAGTAAAAGTTAAGGAGGTTTAGAGGCTGAGAAGCAAAACGTTGGACAGAGAGAGAGAAGGAAGGAAAACCAGACAGGCGAAAGAAAAACAGTCAAAGATCGAAAGAATGACAAAGAAAAGACAGAAAGAACAGGTGGAAAAGCAGAGTGAAAGAAAGGAAGGCAGAAAAAAGAAAAACAGAAAAAAGAAGTAAAAAACAGAAAAACCAGCCAACATAAAGACAAAGAAAGAAAGGACAGACAGAAAGAGAGAGAGAGAAAGAAATAGAAAGAAAGAACAAAAAGACAAAAAACAAGAGACAAAGAAAAACAGATGGAGACAGAAAGAAAAGCAGAAAGAAAGAAAAACAGACAGAAAGAAAGAAAAACCGCTCTGAGTTTGTCTGTGATCAGATATGATAGATAATAACTGATCAGATGTTCAATCACAACTTCTCCTTAAACTCCATGTTGGTAAATGAGCCGTTTACGTTGATTTCTTTGCTGGCTGCTGTGATGCCTGTCTGAAACGACCGTTTCAGCATAAAGTGATGGAAACAAGCGTCCACTCAGACGATCGCTCTGCTGCTGAGGGATCAGACATGATTGGTGACTCATCAGTTAAACCTGTAATCTTCAGCTTCCCTCCTCTGCTTCTGCCGATACCGTTTGTAGACGAGAACGGACTTAAAATCTGCTTCTGGTGAATAAACAGCGGGAGCAGATGGAGTTTAAATGTTCTGAATGGGTTCGTCATCCGGTTACATAAGGACGCTCCGCAGCTTCTGCTGCTTCAGACTGCAGCATATTTCTGTGGGATAACATTCCCAATGTGTCAGATTAAAGACTGTAATAACGCAGCGAGCCGGCCAAAAACACAACGAGCCCACGGTCCAATCACAGCTCAGAGTGTAGTACAACCTGATGATGTCATAAAGGAGGAGGAAGAGCCTGTTTACCAGTCGATAAATCAATTAATGGTATAAAGAAATATCCCATTCTGCAGATTTCCCTTTTACCACTTAAACTTTTTCACACAATATTTGAAATATATTAAATGAATGTAGTAAACAAAGGATTTGGTTCCTTTTTTAAATCAGAAAATAAACATTTTATTGTTCAAATGTACATTAATTGAACCGGATGAAGCTAAAACCAAGTCAGATTTGCAGAGAGGTGTTTTTAGCTTAAATGCGAAATGTATATATATTTTGTACAGTTTTGGCTCAATTACTGCTGTGAATATTTTAGTTTTTTGAGTCTGTATACTCCAGTTAATTAACTGATTAGTAAATTAGTTAACAACTATTTCAATAATCGATTAATTACAATTAATCCAATTAGTAGTTTCAGCTTTAATGCAGATCAACACAAAGTAGTGCAGAAATGAAGAGGAGGGAAATTATGTGTAATTTTTAATACTTACGAAGATCTGAAAAGTGCGGTGTGCATTTTATAACCACCCCATGTTATAAGCTTATAACTCAATCATCTTCGAACATCTAGAGACAGAAAGTTTCATCTCTTCTTCTCTACAACAGACTCTAGAGGATGCAAGTCTGGACTTTGACTGGGCCACTTGATAAACCGTCCCATCCAATCTCTGGCTCTCGGTTCAGGGTGGTTGTCTCCATCCCAGTCTCAGGTTTTCTCCACCTCCAACAAGTTTTCTTCCAGGATTGGCCTGGATTTAGCTCCATATCCAAAGTTTTACATGTAGCCCAGAAAGTTCAATTTCTGGGCTACATGTAATTGAACACGTAGCCCCACAAAAAAGTGGTTCTTGGTGCAGCGCCCTCACAGGTGAGGAGGGGAACATGTTTTCCAAAGGTTTAACTCAGTGCAGTGTGAAAGAGAACCAACTGAAAATGTAACAAATGTTCCTACTTTGTTCCCCAAATCAAACCAAATCTACAGGTGGATTTACAGTAAAGGAGACTGGATACAAATGCAAGCCACACTTCTGAGATTTTCATTTCTAAATAAAAATGGACAACTGTGTAGTAAATCTCAAAATTAAAGTAAAATTCAGAGGTTGTAATGTGGCAAGACTGAAGGAATGTGAAAACTTCTGGCTTCTCATACATGAACATGCAGTTTTTTCCAGTTGAAACATTTTCCACTATGTAGGATGGAAAGCTTTGACAATTGTGGAATTACAGCGCCCCCTGTTGGATTGAAGGTTATCAAACAATAACATTTAGTCAATTTAGATCGAGATTAATCCAAAACCCTAAAGATTTTAGTTTGCGTTTACTTTCATACAAAAAATGTCCATTAAAAGCTTCACTTTTAGTTTTTCAATCTAATTCATTTATTGCAGTTCTAGTTTGACTTGTTCATAATTTTATGGCACAACAAATCCCCTCCAGGAAAGAGATCATTTTAAATTTCTGTTTAGTAGAAATCAAATTGAATATTTATAAACATGACACAAACTGGAAAAAAATACAGAATGATTTCAGAAGCGTTTATTTAGAAAAAGAAATCAGGACATCGTGTTTTTACAGATCAGCTCAAACAAAACTAACATTTAATTGAAACTCTTGGCTACTTTGTTCACTGCAATCTGATTGCAATGTAACTGTAACGTTTTAAGCCTCTTTTTGTCCCTGCAGTATCAGGTCCATGTACGCTCCGGTCACCAGATGGTCCTCTGAGACGCCCAGCTGCTCCATCAGCGCCACGGCCACCTGGGAAACAGGAAGCAAAGCAGGTTTTCATCCTCTGGAAACAGGAAGTATTGCAGCAAAAATGTGCTGAGATTCATCTAATATTTATTTTAAAAAAAATCAAAAATCTCATGCTGAAGATGATTCTGCATGAATAGCAGGAAAGAGAAATAAAAGCAAGTCAAATATCTGAACACATTTCTACAAAAGTAGGAATAATTAACAAATATTTCAGTTATCCAAAAACACTTAAACCTTTTATACAACATGAGAAATATATTAAAATATGCATTTAAGAAAAAATGCATTTAAGCATATTTTATTGCATTATATGCAATAAAATATGTGAACGGTTGATCATTTGTAGAAAAGGATGCATGAAAAGCTCGGCCTTTCCTGTTTGACTTAACATCTATACAGTGTAGGGCTGATCGATTAATTAATTGATTAATAATTGGATAGCAAAAGGTGATTAATATAAGATTTTTTCAGAATTTGAATCAAGTAACAAGTAATTTTTTAGTAAAATATAGCAGCTTGTTTTTAGTGAATTATTCCTTAACATTGATGAAAAATATTGTCAGATTATTTCACTTAAAACCCGGGAAAAATGTCTTGTTATACGTAAAATAATCTGCCAATATTTAGATAATTATTTACTTAAACTCAAATTTCTTGCTGAAAAGTTGCTTCTAAGTTGCTTCTAGTTTTGATTTATTTCAAGTGATCTAAGATATTTGCACTAGAAATCAGACCAAAAATACTTGGTAAGATTTTGTGTTTTTCAAATTTCTTGAAACCTCTTTGCTCTTACAAACGTCACTTGAATAAAGAGAAATAATCTCTGCTTCTCCCTGCTTTTCATCATGTGCTCAATACTCATCCTGCTACATTTTACTTTATTAAGTATGAATTAAGTTACTGACATGTTTTTAAATTTATTTTTAAACAAGAATGTATAAAACATCTAAAAATGGCTCCAAATGTAAAAACCCTAAATGTTTTGCTCCATTTACCTGCCGTCCTTCATCGACGCTCTGCTGCGGCCGCATCACCACCTGGTAAACAGACACAGTCCTCCATCAGCAGGTCCACATTCCCGTGGCTCTGGGTCGATCTGCACACCTGTCTGAGGCGCACCTGTTCATCTCTGACGCACGGTGTAGTCACTCAGCACCTCCTCTCTCTGTCTCTGCTATAGTTACCGTGGAAACGCTCGCAAAGCATCGCTGACAAAAGGCTTTTCTGATCCAGTAGCGAAATGAGTAGAGTACGCAAAAATTGTACTCAAGTAAGAGAAGCGCTACTTCAACATGTTTTTACTAAAGTAAAAGAAATTACTCAAGAAAGAGTAAAAAAGTATTTGGTAAAACATATTAAATAACTGATCAAATTATCAATCATTTAATATTTAAAAATTACATCATCAGATGGACCAAAATACGAAGTTAAGTGGAAATTTTGGTATTTTAAGGACAACAGTGATAATTCATATGAGCAACAAAAAATAACAAAATCAAGCAAAAGAAATTTTTTCAAAATCAGTTTCTCTCAGTAAAAAACTTATGAAACTTTAACAAAAACTGCAGGTGTGTGTCTGCCTGGTGTATTTCTGGTTAAAACATGTTTGTTTTTCATTCAGTGGGTAGAGAAGCCAGAAATTTCACTCAAGTATAAGTATCATCATAATAAAATTACTCAAGTAAAAATGAAAGTACACAAGTAAATGTAACTAGTTACTACCGGACTCTGTCCAGTAGTTTGATTCTCACAGCCTGAAAACTGATTGGACAGTTTAACTGAGTCGTTGTGTTTTAAATCAGCAGTGTGTGTGTGTGTGGGGGTGTGTGTGTGTGTGTGTGTGCTGACCTCCAGCTCCATGAAGTGTCCCAGTCCCTCCACTGTGTCCAGGTGGACTCTCGTCTGACCAATCAGGAACAGCCGCCGCTCCTTCTGGACTTCACCTTTAACCCCGAGCGCGTCCGACAGCACAACCTGCAGACACACATTGTTACTACCGTCATCATCATCGCCATTTTTACGCTGTAAGGGGGCGGAGCTTCACCTTCAGGCTCGGCGGGTCGCTGGTCGGGCTGATGGAGTAGCGAGACAGTTTGGGTCCATCGGTGTCTGGACGCTCGTAGAAGATCAGCTGACCCGATCCGTTCTGAAACAAACAAACTCAGCGTTTTTCTCTCTCTTTACACTGCAAAAACTCAAAATCTGACCAAGTATTTTCGGCTTTGTTTCTAGATTTCTTTTTGGTCTTGCAGAACCAACTTGCAAGCAGCTTTTTAACTTGTTTTAACTAAATAATTCCTTAATATTGATGAAAATGTACTAGTTCCATTGACATATCACAATATTTTTGCCATGTTATAAGTGAAATATATTTTCTTACCATTTTATTGCATTTAAAATAGTCAAGTTCCACAAAATTAGGCTTTTGACAAAAAAAATCTCAAATTGTAAAGTTAAAACAGATTTCTACAAAATACTGACAAAAAATATGGAATAAAAAATTAGTAATCACTTTTAAAATATTCACTACTTTAAAGTCACAGAGCTAATTCAACAGAGGTCCAGTCGACACTGATCTATAAGTCTTACCTAATTTATAGACCAAAAATACCTGAAATATTATAACTCTTTATATAATATCATTATTAAGAAATCGTTGATTTAAAACAAGCTCTTATATATTGTTGAAATGTTAATTTTAAGTTACCGTTGTCTTATTTCAAGTTTACTAAGATATTTGTTAACTGTGTTTAACAAATACAGTTAACAAACACAGTAAGATTTTGTGTTTTTGCAGTGTATAGAGCTGCATTTCAGGATTGACCTGCAATTTCCACCCATTTTCTTTTAAACTGGTTCAAAACCAGTCTGAAAGCAGTCTGGGTGCACTGCAGAGGTAAACAGATTTTTACCGAGCTACTCTGGTTCTGCTCGTACCATGAAGTCCCGCAGCTTCAGTCGTCCTTGGCTGCAGTTGAAGAAAGTATCGTGTTGGCGTATTATCGTGCCCTCTGATTGGCTGAGCTGGGCGGCCATCTTGGCAAACTCCTCGGGGTCGCTCACTTTGGCCTTGATCTCCACGTTGGACGGCATGGCTCTACTGAGCATGTGCAGAACAGACAGAAAATAAAACCTCTGACTCATGCTTATGGCTAACCTGATTCAGAAACGCATCAGTTAATTTTATTTTCGTCCAGGAGTTTGTAACTTAAAAACAATTATTCTGTATTTCTCATACGGAAGGATAAGAAGCATTTACTTTGTCTTACAACCTGTTGAGCAAATATTCATTAATAATTAATTTAGTGGAGAAAACCAAACTATTATTGACATTTCAAAAATCTATACAAAACAAAAAAAACAACTAATATTTGAGTCCACAGTAATTATAAAACAACTGTATTGTGTCTAAATAAACATCAGCCAAAATCAGGTCAGGAAAGGTAACAACTCCAGGCATGTCTGTCTTTCCTTTATGGGTTTGTTTTAAAATGTAGATTTTCTGGGGGGTTTTATGAGATCGAAACATCTTAAACTGTTTGTTAATGTTTTTTTATATATATATATATTCTCAGTAGTATTACAGAAAAATAAAGAATATTTTAAAAAGTAGCTAATTTAAGTAAAATTTAGTTGTAATAGGAAAGGAAGAAGTGTAAATGCTGCCATCTGCTGGTCTTGAATGAGATTAGGTCGGCACTTATTTACAGTTTTCTTTGACATCTGAATTCCTGATTCCGATACAGCAACATTTTCACTTTTTGTCTTTCAATTCGTAAGAAAAAAATTGCTCAAGGTAGTAAAATACAAATCAAAGAACCAAGAAGTTTTTCAGTTTTGATGCATTAACAAAAAGAAAAAAAAACATTCAATAAAAATAATTATAGCATTTATCAGCAAATTGTGGATCAAAGAAAAATTGGCCAATTTTCTGGTCTATTGATTGGTTCATTCTCTATCATTTTAACCAACTGATTCTGAAGCTAAGATGCAGCAATAACCACAAGGTGCAGGAGTAATGTCAAATTTATTTACATACATTTGGAGACCATTTTTAGTAAATATCAAACTGCCCTTGCCTGTTGTGACGTCACCCAAACAACTGCAAATACCATCATAGTTCTACCACATCCAGTTTGTGTTTTATTTATTTAATTCTGACCAGATTTAATTCGTAACTCAACATAAATATTTTATTTTTACACTGTAAGTACATGTAAATCTGGTCTTTTTCCAAGTTTATTTCTCCTTTACCGGAGCTTCTAATTACAAGTGTTTAATTTAGAAGACGTGTAATTAGTCTTCTAATTACAGACATGTAATTTGTTTCATAGTTTTAACCAGAACAATAAAATGTTAAAACTAAAGTCAATAATTATACATTTATAATATTAAGTGACTAATCTAACGATAGATTTATTCATATATCGCACACGTAGCAGATGAAACGAGAACGCGAAATTTTATCACTAAATACAGCGAAACGTCGAATTTAAAACAAAGATGGCGACCCAACGGTTGGTTTTACGAAGTATAAAGCGACAGAGAGCACAAAAAGGTTAAATAAACAATGATTTAATGAAATAGACAGCTGGTTTTAAGATTTTATTCACATTTAGTGTTCCTACCTGCATGTGCTGCCGCAGCTGCTTTTAAGCGTCTAATCAACGCTTGATTTTACCGCGGGATGCTGCCTCCTCCGGCTCGGAGCGGCGGCCCAGACCTGAGATCAGCTCCCTGAGAAACGGAAGGCAGAGACGAGGCTCCAGAGACGAGACCAAACTGACCGGAGAACAGCGCTGAGGATGTGACTGGAAATGCGTCAATCTGCGTCACTTCCTGGAACGGATCGAGTAAAGATAGAAAAAATACTTAGACGTCTCACTCCTCAAATATTTACAACTGCTTTTTCAAAAATAAAATTATCAAATTGGGCTTATTAGTTTGGTGTATAAAGTTAATTATTTTTGATTTATTTGATTAGAGTTGTTGTTAGAGATTTTAATCATATTTGTCTCCATCACAGTTAACTAATCCTATATATACCATTGACTTTTGAATTTCTGAGGTGTATTTACAGAATCATCACTCTGTTTCAAACTGTCCCAGTCTCTGATCTTTGGGACCAGAGGTGATTTTGTTGTTTTGCTCTTTGTAACATGATCTGTGAAGCCTGTTTAACATTCACGAGTCTAATGCGTCATCAGGCACCTTGCGACCTTTCACCTTTGTTCAGCAATTTCCCTGTCAGTTTCATTTATTTACTTCTAAAACCAAACCAGAGAATTAGGGCCACTGGAAAAAATTATAGAATTTTGACTTTTTTTCCTCAGAACTCTGAATTTTTTTCTTATAATTCCTCCCAAAAAATTCTGAGAATTCTGAACTGAATTCTCAGAATTTCAACTTTTTGTCTCTGAATTCTGACCTTTTTTCCCCTCAGAATTCTTTTTTCTCTGAACTTTAAAATTTTTCTCAGTTATTTTTCTCAGAATTGACTTTCTTTTTATTCTCAATATTCCGACTTTTTTTCTTAGAATTCTGACTTTTTCTCAGAATTGTATTTTCTCAGAATTTTGACTTTTTTCCTCAGAATTCTTACCTTTGATCTCAGAAAAATAAAGTCATAATTTTACGAAAAAATTCTGAATTTTTGTTTTTCTGGAGCCTAATCTTCTTCCATGCAGGGCTGTAACAAGTGCCATAAGATAAAACACACAGTACGTTGACTAACACAGCTGCTGTTCTTCAAATAACCACTAGAGGATGGTAAATTCCAATTAGAAAAATAAACAAATTGATGCTAAAAACATTTTTTTTATATTTAAAACATCAGGTTAGCTTAAGCTTTTGGTTAAATGTTTTCCTTTAGCAGCTTAAGTAAAGCCACTGCCTCTAACCAGCTGCTTTCATCTATTTTCTGCCACTGACTATGTTTCTGTTTTTGTACATTTACCTCCACAGCTGTCTATGCCAACACACACTGCTGAAACATGACCACATTTAGCCCAGCGGCTCATCAATATAACCCACAATGTGTGTGTTCGTGTGTGTGCGCTGCCCTGCATTACTGGGCAACTGGACAGCATCATGATGAAGAGAAACAGGAGCGAGAGAGAGAAGGGGTTGGGTTGGAGCAAAAACAAATCTGGACAGCAGCCTGATGGAAAGCAGCTCTGAAACGGTGAAACGGAACTGAAGATGATTGTTTGGATTAATTTTGCTGCAGCAGTCTTAAGTAAACAGGAAATAAGAGTCATGAGAAGCTAGTGGGAGCGTCAAAGCCCTGTGGATTCAGGTTGCCGTCTCAGGATGACCGTCACTTATTCCAGTAAAGTAGCCAACGCCACCTTCCTGAGTTTCCACCGGCTGCTGCTGCGCTGGAAGGGGAGCATCTACAAGCTGCTGTACCGGGAGTTCATCCTGTTTGCTCTGCTCTACACCGTCCTCAGCCTCGTTTACAGGTCACACACTCCAAAAACTAATTACACACTTTAAACAGACGAAATAAACTGTCATAAAAGCATAAAAATTATATTGTGTTTGCATTGTAGCTGGGTCCTTGTTTAATAAGCTTTAGTTAGGGTCCAAAGTCTCTGTCAGGTTTATTTTGTGGGTCAGATGCTGAAATGTAAAGAAATCTAGAAAAAGTATGAAAATTTCTTGATCTTGTGAAAAATCTGGATCATCCTCTGCCCCCCATTCTGCATTCAAATATTTTACAAAAGAGCTAAACAAATTCTCAAAAAATTACTTGTATTCATGAAACTGGTTAAAATTTCTTCACTTCACTATTTGAGTTTAAACATAATTTTCTGAAAAGTGTGGCATGCATTGGTATTGATGAATTATTACAAAGATTTTAACGCATTAAAAATAATAAATAATGCAATTATTTGTTGTTTTTTGAATATACAAAAAGTTCAGGAACTTTTGTATTCATTCGTTTCTGGTACGCCAGTAAATCTGTCGCACAAGTGACATCCACTAACTGCGGCTTCACATAGGGCTCATTTTTGCTTCTAAAATCGATCTGATTTCACGCTCAACAAAACTATTGTTGTGTTCAAGTTGTGCTGACAGAAGTTAGCCTATTAGTGAAGCTGTTCAGGTAAAAAATAGCATCTCAATGCTAAGCATGTAGCAGCAGCGCTGACGTCCCCAATGCTAATGTTAGCATCCACATTTCTAAAGACGTTCCATGAAAGTTCAGAGGTTCCTAAAACACTTTGCACCAATCTGATGGTTAAATATAACAGATTAAACATATTACATGCATTTGATCTTGAGCTCAGACTGGGATTTTATTAGGAAGTGAGAACTTAAAAATCTTCAGATTATTTTGTATTTAAAAAGAGTTTCTCTACATTAAATCACAGTTTGCTAAATTTGGTCAGCTACCGAAGGAAAACTGGCAGCATAAACATCTTGCAGCAAAACCGTTTTCCTTTGTCTCAGTTATTGTTTTTTGCTTTAAGTCATCAAATGTTTCTGTTTTTTTCCTGATGGCGTCTTCTCCGCCCTGCAGACTCGTCCTCTCAGAGCAGCAGAAGAGATTATTTGAGAAACTTTCCATTTATTGCGACAGATACGCCGAGCAGATCCCCGTCACCTTCGTCCTGGGTATATTTTTGCTTCCCAAAATAGGGAATTTTATTAATATAGTCTACTATATATGTTTATAATGTTTGCATTTTCCCTCCAGATAGCACTTTTAAAATAAATTATTTCTTCTTTCTTTCTAAATATTGACAAATATGAGCTATATTTTTGGCTTTCTCTGGGTTTTTATGTCCTTTATTAATTTGGTCATTATAATTTTTGTATATGTGGATTAAATGGGGAAGTAGAAACATCTTGAGTAAATTTTAAGTCAGTAAGACTATTAGAAATATTTCTGCTCAAATATAGACATCGATTTCACCTGAGATTTTGAACATCTTGTTCCACAAGAATAAAAAAATCTGAAATTTATCAGCATGTTTTGTGTTACCAGAGACAGCAGAGCCATGCAGAGACTGATGGGTTTTTGGTTCCCTCATTAGCAGAGTACTAATGGAAACAGATCATTAAAGAACACAGAAATCTAAAAGCAGGATGAGTTTTCTTTGTTTTTATCTAAACTCATTCACTCTGGCTCTGTGGATATAACATGGATGCTTTAGCCAAAATAAGTTAAAGTTTCTCTTAGGTGGTTGCTACAAATGAATAAAAACATGATTAGTATTCTTCCTACTCTAAAAAAAAATTGAAAATGTGTTCTACTTCTGAGACAGAATGAAGAATCTGAGTATTCTTTGTATTTTTTAGGTTTTTATGTCACTTTGGTGGTAAATCGTTGGTGGAATCAGTTTGTTAATCTTCCCTGGACAGACAGACTCATGTTCCTCATCTCCAGGTAAGTAAAGGTGCGTTCACACCAACCATGTTTAGTCCGCTTTAATAAAAGTCCAGTTCATTTGTCTATGAATCTGGTTAATTTGGGGAGGTGTGGATGCAAAATTTAACCAAAAAAGATCATTCTGGTCCGTCTACAAGCCTCAGTCTGGGTTCAGTTGAAGTGAATTCTGGTTTCAACCAGAGTGCATTCGAACCAATGTTCACATTGGTTCGAATGCATACATTGCAAATTTGTCTGGGTAAATACAACCAAAACAAACACGAGAAACCAGCGCTAGCGGGAGAAATGGCTCCTGGTCTTTTACCAAAAACAAAAGAGAAATCCTCCAATTGCTAAAATTTGATGCCAGTCTTTTTTTGTTTACATTTTGTGTAGAAGGAAGTTGCGCTCAGTGTCTTCAGCGGTTTTCGAATTGTTTCCTTCAGTGGTTCTTGGTGCAGCGCCCCCACATGGCAGTTATTTCACTTCATTGTGTTTGTTTTCTCTGCTTCCTTTAGTTGTGTTCAGGGTAAAGATGAATACGGACGCCTTCTCCGACGGACGTTGGTACGCTACGTCAACCTGACATCGCTGCTCATCTTCCGCTCCGTCAGTACGGCCGTCTGCAAGCGATTCCCAACCATCGATCATGTGGTGGAGGCAGGTGAGAGGCGATTTGTTTGGATTATTAATGTTTGAGTCCAAACTCAAAATGGTGAATGACAGATGAAGGGTTTCATCTTTCCTGGTTCTGTCTGTCCCTGATGAGGCATTTGAGATCGGCTCGTTAATGAGCAATTAGAGCAGGACTGTGAGCAACAGATTGAATTAAGAGTTTAAATCTCAGAGGCGCCACAACATAAAGAAAATTCAAATAAGTTGGTTGATTTTACAATAATTAAGTTTCGAATCAGAGGTTGATTCTCTTTCTAAGTTTAACCAAAACATCAATGTCCAAAGGAGAAAGTTCGATTAATGCGTCCTTTCATCACCAGGTTTCATGACTCCTGAGGAGAGGAAGGTTTTTGAGAACGTCCGTTCTCCTCACCTGAAGTACTGGATACCTGTTGTCTGGTTCTCCAACCTGGCATCTAAAGCCCGGCAGGAAGGACGCATCCAAGACAGCATCGACCTGCAGAATATTCTGAACGTGAGATTAACTCTCTGTCAGAGCGTCGGTTGAGCTTTTGATAACTTTTAATCTCCAATACCTTAAGGGCATATTCACATAAATATTGATATATAAAGCCAATCCCCAGAAGTTTGTTAAAGTCTGACATATATAAAAAGTGAGAAACATCCAAAAATGACCGTTTGGTCCAAAATGGACGACTTCTTGTTGGTTTCGGGCATCTCTGAGAGATTTGTTTTTCTTGTTTCAGAGCTAAAATTACAAATAAGTGCCTCAAACACATTACAAAAAGCTTCTTTTCACTAACGTCTGAAATCATAAGAAATAAAGTTCTTATGAATAATAATTTTCAAATTTGTGCAAATTTACTCTGCAAAAAGTACCAACATGCAGAATTAAATGTTTAATAAGTTCTTCGTTTTAAACCAGATATTAATGATTTACCTGGATTTTAAAAACTTTTTCAAAGTTACATTTGAAAACATTACTTTTGAGATAAAATGCTCCACTGCAATCACCAACCCATTTATATCCCACTTAGTGACCACAGAAACCAGAAATGTGGGTATAATATGACACTGGGTTTGCTCCAGAGGGACGGATGATGGCGTTTTTCCATCTACTGTATCAGCTTACAGAAATCTGAGGTCTGCAGCGGGTGACAAACAGCTGCTTCCTGTCTGTGCTCAGGAGATGAATCTGTTCAGGACGTGGTGTGCGACTCTTTTTGGCTATGACTGGGTCGGCGTCCCGCTGGTTTATACGCAGGTCAGTCCTGAAAAACGGATGCAGCTCGTGTAATCTCATCAGGGGTAATCACCGTAACCAAATCAGGGCTCTGGGTGGGATGCACTGTTTGTGAAATCCGTCTTTCTGTCTTCAGGTCGTCACTCTTGCTGTCTACACCTTCTTCTTTGCTTGTCTGATTGGTCGGCAGTTCCTCGACCCGACTCGGGGTCACCCCGGCCATGACCTCGACCTTTACGTCCCCATCTTCACCCTGCTGCAGTTTTTTTTCTACTGTGGCTGGCTTAAGGTTTGATAACAAGTCCTTAACTACAGGTTGTAAAAACAACCTTGAATCTGTGAAAGTAAAGTAAGTGAAAAGTTTTAAAACTAAGAAAACAGAATTAAAATAAGCAAGATTTGCTAATCATGCTAAGAAGTTAGTTAGGGTAATAGCAAAAATTAGTGCGCTAACCCTAAAACACTAATTGCAAACATTTCTTCTGCTAATGCTAACATGCTATAAAATCCTATTTAATGAAAGCTAATGCTAAAGCGCAAATTTAAATGACACTTGACCTCAACAGGCTCACATTTTTCATTACACACCTACCCAAGTTGTTTTTGCTTCAGAAAGTTAGCTTAGCTTACAGCTTAATTGTGCCCCTACTACTGTACATTAATCTGCACAATAATGTGAAGCTGTTGTGTTGAGATTTTTTGCAAATGTCCAAAAAAAAATTTGTTCAAATGACCAGGTGCTCTGGCCTGGTTCTAAGTTTCATACCTACTATAAAATAAATAGATTAAAAAAGAGATGGAACGAGCCTTGATCTGTCAGTTTCACAGGGAAGCCAGAAAACAACAAGAAAAAGTTTGTTATAAGTCTGAAATAAAGTGATATTTGTGTTTTCTCAGGTAGCAGAGCAGCTGATTAACCCATTCGGAGAAGATGATGATGACTTCGAGGCCAACTGGATCATTGACAGAAACCTGCAGGTCAACTTAAAAAAAAAAATCTTAAGAATCTCTTAATTATTTCCTGCCAAGTAGGTGACGTACCAAAAGATGGCGGTATTTGTCTTGATTTTACTAACAATGTCTATCAGAGAGGAAGCAATTCCAAAAATAAAAGACTTGACATGAAGTCCTAGTCCGAAACTCGACTTGATGATTATTAGCTAGTGATGTCGGTGGATTATTATGGGATGTTAACGGCTCAAAACAATATGTTTATGTTAGCTGTAGCTTTATAATAATGACCATATTAATGTCTCTTCAATTTCACGTTGTATTCAATTACTTTGGCTCATTTAAGAACAAAATAAACTGACTTACCTCCGACAACTTCTCGCTGCTAAGCTAGTGGCTACGTCACAAGGACACTTCCTGCTAAGAATATCAAAATAAAAGCGCTTCCAGTTCAGTTCATTCACGTTTATTTACTTTGTCATTATGTTGTAATTTGTACCATAAATTTTAAGGTTTTGCTATTTAGAACTGAGAACAAGTTTTAAATGTGGATTTAGAGAATACCGAAATTCAAAACTAATTAACCAATTTTTTTTATTATTCAGCATAAACACACATTTTATGCTCTCAAATCTGACCAGTTTTCTAATATAAATGAACCATTAGCAGTTTTTTAAGGTAAATAAGTTATTAAAACAGGGAAAAAAATAACTATCAACAAATAATAAAAGGTATTTATTAAATGTTCATGTAATAATCTAGGCCTTAATGGTAGGTTTTGATTTCTAACTAAGGAGCTAAATTGGGGATATAAAGTTTGTTAAAATGAACAAAAAGTAAAACTGAAAGATTATTTTGAAACTGCAAAAAAGTTTGAAACAAAAAACATAAAAGTTTTGTAACTGAATAAAATGATGATGACAATAAAGATTTGAATCTGAAAAAAAGGATATGACATTTTAAAAAAATGTTCAAAACTAATTTTCAGACTCGACTCAAGTTTTATTTCAGTTTCGATTTTTGTCTTTAGGCCCCGATTTAGCTCCATAGAAACTACTTAGATAACTTATCATCTCAACATTGTCTACAAGACTTAAATAGGAGTTACTTTCCAACTACATCCCAGTTTAAAGTTTGAAAATATACCAGAACTAATCAGTTTTGGGCACAATATTTAAATTAACTCTAAACTAAAAATACATAACAATATCTATTTATAATAGGACAAACCCATGTTTACAAAGTTATCAAAATAAATTAGATAACTTGGCATTGTCTCTGGATTACTACTTTTTTTGTAAACTGTTTTGTAAAAAGCTTTTTTTCTGAAATTAATTTTAGAAACTGAACAGTTTTATTTAATCTGGAACATGAAAAAACATGTGCATTTGTGAATAACCTTCAAACCTCCTGAAAAGGAGGAAAACTTGGTTCAGCTTTGGCTCACCTGTTCCTCCAGGTGTCTCTGCTGGCGGTGGACGAGATGCACATGAACCTTCCTCACATGACCAAAGACGTTTACTGGAACGACAGCGACGCTCGTCCGCCTTACACTCTGGCTGCTGCAGACTACTGCATCCCCTCTTTCCTCGGATCCACCACCGACATGGGGTCAAGTTTACCAACATAACCCTTCATTCATACGTTGATTTGAAGAACAAGTGAGTTTATTTCCATCGTGTTAATAAGGTTTATATGCATAATTTTTGCAGACTTTCTGACATCCTGCAGCTTGACGAATGTGAGGTTTCAGACTGTCGACCACAGCAGCAGGAGCCTCTGCTGACTCGACGACAAGAGTCGGTAAAGCTACACCTTATATCTTATAATATTTTACTTCTTTTTAATTTTTTACCATAATATTAAGAGTGTAGAGCAAATATAAGAACAGGAATGTGACAAAATGTGTGTTTTTCTAACACAGTTAAGGCTTAATGGAAAAAAACAAACTACAAAAAGAAAAAAAGACAAAAGAAAATGCAATCGTTTCAAATTTAATTTATGCTGAGGAATAAATTAGGACAGCCTCACATTTATACCTACTTAAACATAAATAAAATTTAAAAAAATAGGTGAATAACATCTAGGGAGCATAAATAAACCACCATTAATATTTAGTTTATGATTCTTTAGGGATTTAAAAAGGCCTTCAAATAATTTTAAAGCAGCCAGAAAATAGTCAATAGTCTCAATATTTGTTTATGATAGTGGACCTTTGCAGGTAGAGAATTTTTTTTTGTCAATTTACAGCAAAATTTAAAAAAATTAAAAATAAAATGAATAAAAAAATGTTTAGCTCCAAAAGTCAAAAATTTCCCAGAAGAGACTATAAAAATGTGCAACTATTTTCAGAAGTTTTCAACAAAAAACATGGAAATTTCTGAGTTTCAAAGTCAAAAATGTTTGAAACTGAAATTTTCAAAAATTAGATTTTCCATGATCTTTTTAAAATAAAAAAAAATTCTCAGATTAATCTCAAAATTTAAATTTTTTTTCTAGCAAACATTTTTCACTTTTCAAACTCAGAAATTTGCCCTTGCCTACCAAGATGGCGGCTCAGTGGCGAGGATCACTTTCTGTTCAGACTTGTGGGAACTGAATAATTTCATGTGATTGTTGTTTGGTGTTCTCAGGTTCTGGGTCGAGTCCGACGCTTGCTCAGTGTTCAGGAACCTCCTGACCTCCGACATCCTCGACCCGTCTTCAAGCGGCACAGCAGCGACGCAACCAGCAGCTTCTTCGTGGACTTCAGGTATCGGCGCTTTAAACTGAATATTCTGATGTTTTTCATGGTTTTAAATTTTCTGGTAAAAATCTGTCAGGGGGAACGCAGGCTCAGCGGACATGGTTCCACCCTGTTCCTTGGCCATCCCTCCATCGTCTCTGGACACCTTGTCCACCTTAAGGGAGGTCAACAGCAACCCGCCGTCACCTGAGAGTTCATCCTCAGTTGTTTTCCCGCGGCTGGTTGTCAGCCCGCCACTGTTCTCTGATGCCTGTCACAATGGGGAGTCTTTTGGGATACATCAGAACGGTGTGGATCACTCCCCAACTGAGGAACCACCAAACGTGGAAACTACAAGGTGACCATTGATTCAGCTGCTGTAGACGTCTTCTGGTTTTCGCTTATTGTCACATTTTAGTGTTGCAGATCCACAAGAATCTAACTAGGTTACCCAAACCAACCTGGCCCAATGCTCACCTCGTTAAATCAAGAATTGATTGTATCTAATTTCACCAAAGTCTGGCTAATCAAGAAAATCTCATGAATACAACATGAAGTAGGCGAGAAGATTTTGAAAATAAGTGTTTCATGCCCTCCGCTAAAGAAATCCAAAAACAGGTCAGATGGTTGACATCTGTCTGAAGTGGAAAGCCATTACGAAATCCTTCAGACTTCACAGAACCACAGCAACCGAGTTCTCATTCACCACAAAACTGCACCATCTGATGTTTTGAAAATACATTTGCTTAATGGAAACACGGCAAATTTGAAAAAACTAATTTTTCCAGAAAAAGTTAGAATTAGGTTTTTTGGCCATATTATAATTGGTTTATTTCGCAAAACTGCAATTGGAAAAAATTTTTTCAGAAATTGTAATCAAGTAAAAATAGAACTACATCAACATATTTTTACTCAAGTAAAAGTATAAAGTAGCCGTCCAAGAAATTACTCGAGTACTTGGGTAAACTACTTGGTAAGAAGTTTACCCAAGTACTGAAGGACCCAGATCATTTAACATTGAAAAATTACATAATCAAAAGGACCAAAATATAAAATTAAGTGGATATTTTGATATGTTAAGGATAAAAATGACTAATTAATAAGTAACAAAATATAACTAAATCAGGCAAAAGAAACATTTTCTAAATCAGTTTTTTTTTTCAATATAAAACTAGCAGAAACTGCAGGTCTTTGGTCAATTTTTGGTTAAAACATGTTTGTTTTTCATTCAGTGGGTCGAGAATCCAGAAATTTTAAAAGCATAGTGTAGTAAAAATACTCCTAAAAGTATTTTTTTTTTACTTAAGTAAAAGTATTTGAGTAAATTTAGCTAGTTACTACCCAACTCTGAAAGGTTTAAATACATTTAAAAAATAAAAAAAACCTGTAGATCTTGTGTGTTTTATTGCTCCAACTCTTTCTATCTTCAGTATTTCTAGGACCGACTCCATCTGTTGTTCCCCAACTCAACTTGGACCGAAGGAGTTCCGCTGGACGACGGTCACCGCGAAGAACCGGCCGCCAACCAGGCCGCGGGGCCGGCAGTTCTCCCTGCAGTTCTCCCGCCAGAGCTCCAAGGCGTCGATCCGCAGCCTGCCGAGTCCGAAAGGCCTGGGGCGCCGGAGAAGAGGCCTGGGTCGGCATCAGTCCCGCAGATCGCCCAGTCCGACCGCCAACACGCTCCAACTGCCGGAACCGGATTACGACGGCGAGTTCCAGGGAACAGCGGGGAACGAGGACAATGAGGCGGAGGAAACGGAGCAGAACGACGAGCTCAAAGACGCAAAATCTCAGCCGTAAAGTTTGGATTTGAAGAGAGAAAATGGAGAATATTTCGTTCTTTGAAAAATACTGATCTCATTAGGAGAATTTGAGGAAAGGAAAAGAGTAATAAAATACAAGAGATGGCAGTAGTGCAACATTGATGGATGCAAGCTGCCGTCAAAAACTGAAGAAGAAGAAGAAAACAGAGACCGCTGGATTCTGGTTGTTTGAGGCACTAAACGTGGTTTTGGTCCAAATCCGGACCTAAAACACGGACCTGGCAACTTCCAATGATTTATTTCAGAGTCTGGAGTTTGGATTTGATTGGCCACAGCTTTGTGTTCGAGGCGGATCTGCTGCGTTTCTTACCAATTTCAAGAATTGGGTCTTGTTGTGTACAACGGGGTACTGGGGCCATTTTAGATAGAAAAGAAAGGAGTATGTTTTCACCAAAAAAAGTTATTTTCTAGAAAAATTTAATTTCAAACTCTAGAAAGTTTCTGAGATTAATCTAAAGATTTATGAATTTTTTTATCAAACTTTTCAAGATTTTTTTTTTTTAGAAAAATTCTGAGATTAATCACAAACCATTAATTTTTTTCTTGCAAATGTTCAACTTTTCAGACTCATGAATTTCCATGCTTTTTCTAGAAATTTCAACAAAAAAAAAATAGCTGGAAATGTACTTCTTTTTTCGATCTAAAATGTCCCTCTGATGGGTCATATTGAATTTGCACTAAAATTAAATAAAAACACAAAAGTAAACAAGCCAAATGCATCAGAAATTGGTGATCAACATAAAAGGAAACAATATAAGAAAAAACAAGCAGGTTTATGGTTTTTAATAGCTCTAAATACACATTAGATGACCAGACGGAGGCTAAATTAGCCGCCAACAGCCCAAAATGACATCTTCTTGATCGCCATCTAGTGGTCAAAGACGCAAACCTCTCAGCTTTAGTGTGAATATTGGTTGTTTAGGAAACTTTAACATAAAAGACAAATGTCCAGATTTATCTTAAAAATAAAACTTCAGCCTGTTTCACGAAGAGGCAGCGAAAAAATTAGTATCTCCTCGTGCCAGAGGAAGCAGTCATCATTCGATGGGGTGTCTGGCATGGGCAAGCCCGATTCGGTCCAGTCCTCTGTCGAAGATGCTGTAGTACTCAGTCAGAAATACATCTCCCAGAATCCACAGCGGGCCTTCCGGAGAAAAGATGTCAATGGCCTGGAAGCCGCTGTAACACAGATCCCTGTTGCCAAACGCCTCCTGACGGCCGCAGACCAACAAGGAAGAGGATAAAAACTGAATTTAATGACAAATTATCATTAAACATGTGATGTTGGAGGCTTAACTTTCTAATTTTACTAAACTCTTGGAGTGACGCAGCTTTACAAATTTCTTCTGCTTCCATGAAGGAGTACTAAGTGGATTTTTATTAATTTTTCATAACAGAATAAAGTTGAAATGCTGAGAATAAAATGGAAAAATCTTTAATAAAAGGCTGAATGTTTAAACTGCAGTTCTTTCCAAACAAGATGTTTATTTTCTAAAAATCTAATTTCTCAGTTCATTTGCACGTAGTAGTTTTAGTTTTTGATTTTTAAGTTAAACGTTTTTTTCTCGCAGTTTTTACTTTTCTCATAATGTTTAGCTTTTTCAATATTTTTTCCTCATGATTTAAACTTTTTCTTAATTTCTACATTTCCTCAAAGTTTCAACATTTTCTTGAAGTAAAATTTTTTTTTGTAGTTTCTCAGAATTTTAATATTTTTTATTTTAATTATTCTCTTGTAACTTCAAATTTCTCATAAGTTTAGATTTTTTTGTGAAATTTTTTGTAATTTAAAATTTTTCTCGTGATTTCAACCTTCTCTTGCAATTTTAACTTTATTCTCTTAACCTTCCAGATTTTTTACCTTTTCTTGTAAATTCAACTTTTATCACATCAGCTCTTTTTGTACTTTGAAATTTTTCTTGTAATTTTAATTTTACTCATGATTTCAAGATTTTATTTCTCATCATTGCAACTTCTTTCTCATAATTTTGACTTTTTATCTCAAGTAAAAAAAAATTTTCCTTATAATTTTAACTTTTAATTTTCTCATTTTAAATTTTTCTCATAATTTTGACTTTTTCCACATATTTTTTGTTGTAATTTTCTCTTTTCTCATAATTTTGTCTTTTTATTTAATAATTGTAAGTTTTTTTTCATTTTAATTTTTTTGAACTCCAACTTTCCTCTCATAATTTTGACATTTTTCCCATAATTAAAGGTCTATGTTGCATTTTTTCCTCCTTTTTTTTATTTTAAACTTTTTCTCATAATTCAAACTTTTCTCTTCTAAATCATACTGTCTCTTTGTTTTTGTCACTCTTAAATGTTTATGATCATAAAACATATTTTAAGAATTTGAATAAAAACAGGAAACTATTTTGAAATGATAATCCTATTTATTAAGGGATAAATTGTTCAAACCAAATTGTGTCAACAAAGAGACTCGGTAAAAATTGCTTTGTTCTTTTAATTTAATTTGAAAATTGCATTTTATGTCTACTCTTCTTATCTCTGCTTAATATTAACTTCAAAATTTGACAAAAAAGCAAGCAGGAGAAATCATTAAGTGTTTAAACACCCAATAAACAAGCAAACGTCATCAGGAAAGAACATGACAATCAGCAACAAGCTGACGCTCCACCAGCAGAGCAGGCGGCGCCCTCACCTTCCTAACATAATGCTCTGATGTCAGCGTGTATTCCTTCCCACCCAGGATGAAGGTGACGTGAGGCAAACTGGACAATCTGGCACAGTCGACGAGAAACTGAAACAAACAAAACATTTCTACAAATTAGTAAACAAGCTAACATGATTACATTTAGCTAAGTTTGATAAACAAAAGCAGATTTTCTTCAATGTTCCTCAGAGGTTCGGTAGAGAATACTGAGATCAGCATCATGCTGTGGGACGACACACTTTAGATTAGAGTGGAGGTTCACCTTCCTACACCTGAAACATGTACCAGACATATCAAGAGCTGCTTCAGTAAAAGCTTATCTATGTTTTAGAATGGCCTAGTCAAAGTATGTATCTAAATCAAGCTTAGAGTCTGTCAAAATTTTAAAACTGTTAAAAAATATATTTTTGCAAAATGGGTGAAAATTTCATTGTATAGATGAGAAAAGCTGGAAAAGAAAATCCTCAAAATATCTGAAACTGTGTTGACCAAGGAGGTTGAATTCAAAGGCATGCCACACTTTCCAGATTTTTATTTGTAAAAATAACCTAAGATCCCAACAAAAAAATTGAATAAAAAGCTTGGAGTTTTCTGAGTTTCAAAAGTCAAAAAATTTTCAACTTTTGAAACTTAGAAAATTTCAAAGTTGAAAATTTTATAACTTCTTGGCGACCAAGAATACGTTTTTTCTTGCAAAT
This sequence comes from Girardinus metallicus, assembly GCA_903067095.1. Taxonomy (NCBI): domain Eukaryota; kingdom Metazoa; phylum Chordata; class Actinopteri; order Cyprinodontiformes; family Poeciliidae; genus Girardinus; species Girardinus metallicus. Next base: position 24,350 of record CAEGAE010037312.1, read on the forward strand.
TTTTGACTTTTGAAATTCAGATATTTCTTTGTCATTGTTTTTTTTTTTTTAGAAAATTTCAAATTAATCTCAAAAAATTTTTTTTCTCAAAATGTTTGATTTTTGTAACTCAGAATTTTCCAAGTGTCTTCTAGAAAATTTCTGAGATTAATCTGAAAATTTCACATTGTTTTCATGCAAATTTTTGACTTCTGAAACTTAAATTTCAAAGTTGGTTCTGTTAAATGTTTTGAGACCAATCTTTAAATTTCTGTTTTCTGTCTCTAATACGTGTCGTATCAGGCCCCACTCTGGGTTTCAAAAAGGTCCACCTCTCCGATATTTGTGGGCGTGGCTCCAATCAGCTGCTGCAGACTCAGGATCTCATTGGTCGGTCCACCAATTAGAGAGGTTCCAGTATCAATGATGGCATGACATCCACTGGGACAGAAGGAGCCCACGCCTTGCACCGCCACGCTGAAACAAGATGGCCATATTTATTTTCTGCAGTATTTACATTCTTTACTGACACCTAGTGGTAGCAGAGTGTAATGCAGCTTAATTTACCCTTCCATCTTAATCTGCCAGTATCCTTTTGAGCTCACAGGCAGCCAGTTGATTGGTTTCTTGTACATCGCTTCATCTATTCCTCCCAGCAGCAGTTCTCCTTCTGGAGTGCTGGTCCTCGTTCTCCTGCAGAAACAGAGAAAACTTTCAATAAATATGATAAATCTCTTCTAAAAACAAAACAAGTGCTTAAAAAAAAACAAAAAAAACCCAGTAGTTAGTTTTATCATGTTCATGTTCATGTTTTTTGGTGTCTGGAAGTTGTTTCAAAACCTTTGGAATGTTAAGTCACAATCTATGGGCAATGCACCGTTACCTAGCAACCCCAGCAGAGTTCCGCCCGTTACCTAGTAACCCAAAGGGAGATCCAGGAAATTTGATCAGCTCATTTTACCGCTGTACAATGACTGCTGGAAAAAACAAGCGCTTTGTTGTAGACTTACCATCCAAAAACCACTTTCTGTATTGTTGTTGGGTGTGCAGGAGGCTCCACTTCTGCTTTTCAAAGACGTATGATTGTATATTGCGTGCCAGTTTGCAGATATTTTCATGTAAAAGTGTAAACGTTGAGTTGGGAGGTACTAAGCATCTAAGCATCCCTGTCTAAAACTGATTTTATGCAAAAAATGTAGTGATTGTTTTGTTTGTCTCATATCCCTATCCCAACTTGTCCATAGTAAGACCTGTCATGGTCTTAAAGGTTCCTGGTGTCAAACATACCATAAACCAGAACTCGAGGTAAAACCAATCTAATTCCGAACATGTAAATTATTAGATATTTGTCAAGGAAACCCTTCAATCACTATTGGTAAGGAAAGCCATCTTCAACCACCCACCCAATGATCCTTTTGAGGATCTAAGCAGGTGTAAATGTACCTGCTGAGGTAGAAGGAGAACACCGGCTGGTCCACTATCTTCTGCGCCAGCATGTTGTCAAAGACGGGATTTCCCAGGATCTCTGCCAACGATCGGTAGGCCAGTCCCAGAACGCCATCGAACTTTGCCGACACAAACGCAGAACCTGGTTCGTACACGGATTCACCAAACTCTTGGTTCAAGATGGTCATTTCCCCAATCTGGAACAAATCACATCCAGAAGAAATGCAGAAAGTTACTCTCCAGGCTGAATAAACATCTCTGCAGGTCAAAACGGACACCTGACCTTCACTGTGTCTCTACCCATTACTCCCAGCAGGTGTCCCGATCCGTAGTGGATCCCAAATAAACGTCCATCATGGTGGAAGGTTTTGGATTCAAAGGCCTTGAAACGTCGGTGCAATGCTGCAAACAGACAGGAATGCTCTCATCACTCCCCAGTACGCTACAGTGACACACAGACCTTGAACTTTTTATCAGTTTGCAGCAAACTACACCAAAGTCAAGCCGTCCTGACCAGAATACATCCCTCTAATATTAGAAGATATCCTGGTACAGATTCTTTGGTAGACTGTGGGGATTGCTTGGCTCCACGGTGTGTTTCTGATGGCGTACCACAGGCCTCGCTGACGCAGTACGATGACGGGACCCAGAGGTCGGCCGATCCGGTGTCAAAAATCACAGAGAAGTTCTGCGGCGGACTCCCCACGCTGATTTCACCGTAATACTGAGCCTAGGACACAAAAACACCAGAGTTTACTAACTAAAACCACTGCTATCATGCTAATATTTTGTTTAGCTAATGCTAAAGTGACTTTAGTGGACTTTGACTGGGCCATTGTTACGCATGGATAAGCTTTCATTAGGTGAATTCTGCAGAACTGGATTTAGTTTAGCAGTGTTGGTTTTCAGGTTCAGAAATATCTCCTTGTTTTGGTCTGTAACATAAAAACTCTAAGCAGTTGCTTCACTTACATCCATAAAGTTGTAGATCTTCTCACTGGAGCGTCTGAGCCGGAGGGACGGCGTTCCGGGCGGGAAGCACTGAGCGTAGCGGCGGTTAAACATGTCCGGCCTGTGGTCCTTCAGGAAGTCCGCCAGCAGCCCCTGAGTTCTCAGCTGAGCGCGGATGGAGGGAACCCGCCTCAAGGGAACCCTGAGGTGATAAAACTTTGACTAGATCAGGAGTTCCCAAACCAAGAATGTGTAAAGAAACATCAACTTTTTAATGATTTTATTCACTATTCAATAATTATTACATTGATTTAGCATAATTGTTGCCTTGTATTATCTGATTTTAGTTGGCTCTGTCGCCATGTTATCAATTAATATATTATGACTTTATTACCAAATAATAAATTTTTTCATCAAAATCTCCTTTTTTGATTACAAGAAAATATATTTAACATTAATCATATCAAATTGTATTTTATTCATACAGTTCTTACGGTTGTTGTAGCAGAGTTGGTCTTTTTTGTCATAAACTTTTACATTTATTCCTTACTATGCCAGCTTGAGGAGCAAAGCAGTTTGATGAATGAATCAGAAATAAAATTTAAATCAATTATTTTATCTTATAATTTATATTGGAAAAAAATAAAGATTGAATAAGATAAAACAAAAATTATGATAAAAAATGTACAGAATAAATTTTTTTTTAATCTGTGACCCCTTATCGCCTCCTGAAGCCCCACAGGGTCCTGCGCCCCCCACTTTGAACAACACTGGATTAGATCACTAAAATCTGCATTTTCTGTAAAAAATAAAATTAAATAAAGAGATCCCAATCCCTTTATATTCAGTAGTTTTAGATATTTTAGGGGAACGTATTAATCCTGATTCACCTTATTTGTAAACTTGTGATGTAATTGAGTCGTTTTTGCGCCATAGTTTGTCTGTAAAGTAAATAAAAAGCTGTTTGTCCTACCTGACCATCGCTGAGCCCGTCCAAGTGGACAGCAGCAGGAGCAGCAGCCTCAGCATGTCGGTCCGCGTCGGAGTGAAAGACTGCTGGTCAGCAGAGATCCTAAAGGTTTATCAGAGCTACCAGCTGCTCTGATTGGATGTCACTGAACAATAAACCCCTCCTTCAAACTGCACTCAGTCCAGCTAAATATTTCAACACCAAACTTCGCTCTGGGATAAAACAATCTCGTTCTTGATCAAAATTAAAATGTTAGACAATAGTTAAAAAGTTAGCTAAAAGCACCAATCATAAACATTAGTTCTGCTAATGCTAAAGAGCTACACTAACATTGTATTTTGTGGAAACTAGTGCTAAAGTAGGAGACTATGCTCTGACAGCTGAAGGAGGAACAGATTGTCCTCTCATCCTTACTGATAACTTTGACTGTGAGTTATTTTTAAAGTTTTTATAGTTATATTTACATTATCGACATCATAACTGGATTACTTCAAACCTAAGGACTGTGGGGTTTTCTTACTTTTCTTTACCTCCAAGTTGAACCGGGGCAAAACGCCCCCATCCGGCCCCAGGGACATCAGCAGTTTTATACAACGACTTCAGTCTGTAGAAATGAAGATTCAACGGCTGGAGGTGAACTTTGACATAAACGCCGTCTGTGGAAATGAAACAACTCTTCCTCAAATCAACGGAGAGGTCGTACGCCCCGCACCAAGCAGCTCACCCTGGATCGCTCAGGGTGCCAAACCGAAACAAAAGTCTCACACTGCGAATCCCATGAGACGACTAACAGGGAGAACCGTCACCTGGACGAATCAGCGTGTCCGGCTCTGAGCCCAAACCCACCGTCAACTTCAACACCTGCTCCAAGAATAATAAACAAGCAGCTGGAACCAGAACGGCTCCACCGACCCGCTGCCAAGGACAAAGCGACCAGCCCGAGTCCCAAAACACTCTGACTGCGTGGGAATCCCACTGAAAAACAGATTTTCTGCACTTCAGCCTGAGCCTCTGAGTGAAACCTCACCTTCAAACATCAACAATGAGGAAAGGCCAACACATCCACCCCCCAAAGCTCCGAAGGACAAAGCGACCACCAGGAAAACGAAAAGTATGCCAAAAGTGCTTATTGCTGGAGACGAGGCAGTAAATAGAATCAGTCATGTTTGCAATCCCAAGAAAACAAGAGTGATTTCTTTTCCTGGTGACACTGTATCTGATTTAACTCAAAGTGCTCTCTCTAACCACTGATCAAATACTGAGACTTTATTTGTGCATGTTGGAGCCAACGATCTGGCAAAGCAAAAATCTGAGATTCTGTATAAGGACTTTAATATTCTACTATGGGAAAATTAAAAACGAAGTTATTTCTCAGTGGTCCAATTCCATCACCTCAACGAGAAACAGTCCAGGCTGCTCATGATAAACAAACGGCTGATTAAAACCTGCTCTGCTCAGTGACCTTCATCGACCTCTGGATCTATTGGCAGCGCTTTCACCTTTTTGGAAGAGATGGACGCAATCTTAATAAACATGGGACAAAGCTTTTTCATTTTATCAAAAAGGACAACAATGTGATCATCGCTTCAGAAAAACAGGCTCAAGGACTTCTGATTAGGAAGGATCCCACCGCGTATCAGGAGCAAACTATTCCAAAACAAGCTGATAAAACATCGACTGCAGACAGAGCGACTGGTTCCTCTCCTCCCTCACCCTCCTGCTCTGCTCCTCCACTCATTCACAAGACACCTATGAAGAAATGTCTTCTGGACCAGAGTTTCTCAAATTTACAGATGGCATGAATCAACAGGTTCGCCTCGGCACGTCTCTCCTTAGCGCTCACGAAGCAGACCTCACTTCATTTAAGCCACCTGCCCCTGACTTCCCAGAGGATCCAGCACATTGTGTGTATGAGGTCTGAGATCGGGGTCCAGATAATATCCATACACCTGTCTTCCTCCAGAATGTGTCTGGTCCCCTAGCACCGCAAAACAGGACATTACCTGTCCGGATCACTATGAAAAGATTTACAAAAAACAGAAATACAAAATACAGCGGTCCAAATTCAAACCTCAGACTGAAGATCTTTCGGCCTCCAACTCACTTAAACTGGCTCTTTTAAATACCAGATCTCTCTGTGCTGAAGCTCTATTAATTAATGACTTCATCACTGAGCATAATATTGATGTTATATTTCTAACAGAAACATGGTTGAATGACAATAATGAACCAGCCATACTAATTGAATCTGCGCCTCCTAACTACAATTTTTTAAGTGAGAATAGAAAACAAAAAAAAGGAGGAGGCGTGGCTTCAATATTTAAGAATACCATAAATTGTAGTAAAATCTCTTTAGGTCATTTCACGTCTTTTGAGTATCTTGGAATTGAGGTAAAAAGCCACAAACGAACTCTGACACTAACTTTATACAAAACTCCAACATATGTGGAAAATTTCTTTACTGACTTGAATGAGCTTCTATCTCTCATATGCA
>CAEGAE010037324.1:0-14817 GCA_903067095.1 Girardinus metallicus
ATATATATATATATATATATATATATATAATGGTTCAACATAAAATTGTAAATTGAACGAGAAATGTTTTAAAATTTGAAAAGTGTGATGCACATACATATTCAATCCTGGACGCTTTTATCCTGAAATCTGATCTTGTGCATCTATTTTTCTTCAAAAGTCACCTTGTTGGTAGAGTCCTCCTCTGTGTAGTCTATGTTAATACATTTGTTAGTCGCTTTTATCCAAAGCGACTGAGAAATAATTTATTTAATCTCAGTATAAACACAGATGTCCTCAGCGTGTTGGAGAACATGAGGACCTTTAACGCTCGTGCGATCTTAACATTCTGTTTATTCTGTTGTCCTACAGGTCAAAAATGACCCGCTCTAACAAAACCCCAAAATAAAGCAGCTTACTTGAATTTGAAATCCAGAATCTGTTTTGCATGATGAAACAATCTGTTATTTATCAATTCAACTCAATTTAATTCATTTTTATCATATCAGGGGCACTTTGATTTAGGGCATCTTTATATCCTCTATACTGAATTTGCTTTTATTATGTCTGAGATTGTTTTTTTGTTGTGTTTGGGAGCTTGTGTGATGTGAGGGATTAGCTGCAGGTACAGGTGCAGGTCAAATACAAGTTCAAGTTGTTCAATCCAGTTTATTTGATGTGTGTGTGTGCGTGCATATGCAGTTATGTGGGTGTGTGTATGTATTAGAGACAGTTTCTGGGTGACCTTTGAACTTTTTTCTGCTGTTTAAATGGTTTTATAATTCACGGGTCAGAAATGACCCATAAGACAATCCTTGCACCCTAGTGGTGTACAGCCCGAATGGAAACATAAACAAATGGAAACATAAACAAAGTATCACTTTTTATAATGATGAGGTCCATTTAGGAAAAGTCATAAAATTTCAAGTTGGAAAAAGATCGTTTCAGGCATTTTTTTCTTCAGCTAAACATGCTAGTGGGTCACCCGCAAGACAACACAAGGGTTAACCGAAAAAGAAAGATTATGGCACTAACCAATGGCACAGCTACAAACGTACCAATAAATGGTGGTATATTTGAACTGGCAGGCAAAGGAAGGAGAGGATTATTCTGAAAAAATGATAAGAATTTATCATTCCATGTGAATATGTTGAAGTTTGTGATGGTTGTAAAATGTGAAAAAGTTCAAGAGGTATTTGCAAGACACTGTATTTTAGTAATAGTATTCCACTTGTCGAACTGCTACTTTTGGATTTAACTAATATTATCCTTTTTGTCTTCTGCTCAGGTGCCTGGCCTGTGCTCATCGATGACTTTGTGGAGTTTGCTCGGCCAATTGTAGCAGGAAATAAACGCAACATGACGTAATATTTGCCGCAACTTCACCAAATGAAGGATGCCATTTTTTTTCTTCCATTTTTTTCTATTTATTGATGAGATTATGATACAAGGTAGCCTAAAGAAACAGCTTCTAAGTAGGTTGGCCTGCAGTTTTTCAATAATTGTTCTGCTGCTATGAGGCCTTTGAAGAGAAGAAGAAAAACAGTGGGGGAAAAAAACAACACCAAAAGAAGAAGGAACTGTTTTGTTTTTACTTTCTGCTGTTGTGGACAGATACTGGAAATGTTTCATGAAACTGATGAGTAAACCGATACTTATCCCTTAAACTTGCAATGGTGGTAGGTTTGAACTGCCACTGTGGACTCATTTAAAAGCACGCTCAGCAAAGCAGGCAGCCAGACTAAAATGGTCTCTTAAGCTCCTGCGGGTGTGAATGAAACATTGTGATAAGGTTTGGCTGTTCTGTCAGTTAGTATGAAGCCGTTTGATGTAGTCGAGGTTATCAGAATTTGAGAATATGTGTTTGCGTTTGTCACTGTATGTCATATGAGTGCATTGGGTGGAGGTAAAATATGTTGCTGCACAAAAGCTGTTTTTTTGTTTTGGTTTGAGATGTCATACAGTCAACGTTCACCTTCACCAAGTGAGAGTGAAAATGTTCAGATACACTATTTACATCCAGTCCGATGACTGGACGAAGCATCACGTTTTCTGATCTCAGCACCAGCATAAAGGTTGCTATAATGATTAAAATCCAGCTCTCATCAAAATGAGAATCTATATGGTCAAAAACATTTTTGACATTGCTTGCACAAGACAGGTAATGACATTTAGAACATAATTGTTCACACTAAGCTTTTTCCATTTTCCAATTGGAAAATGGAAAAAGCTTTACATTATTTAGGGTTGGCGTTGCAGTACCTAAGAGCTTGAATTTCAACCTGTATGTGGACTGTTTTCAGTTGCCCAGGTGAAACCTTGTCACCTCTTCAAACTGCACTGATATACACTTTTACAAGTACGGAGCTATTCAGTTTACATTACAGTAAGTTTAACTTTTTTAAAAATTAGGTACGCACAGCCAAGAGTGTTTTAAATGTTCTTTTACACTGTTTGAGGTTTGCACTTCCTCACAATCAAAAGGTCAATGGGCTGTTGTGCTGCCATCTAGTGGTGGTTGAGGATTATAGCATTCTTAATTGTGCTATAGGCAAATTCTACATAAGACTATAGGGTTTTTTTTGGTTTATAGCAGTTAGAGCAACACTGCATTATCAGATTTACTGGTGCATATGCTGAACGCAGCATTACAGGATGCAGAGCTCAAGTACCAGCTATCTCTGTCAGCACTGTGTGTCATCCTGTTCTTTTATCAGAGCTCACGCAGTTCCATGTTTCACAGGTTACTGCTATCACCAGAACATAACCTTTGCCATACTTTTTCAATAAGGATTATGCATTGTTTTATAGCAGAGCAGCTATGCACTATAAAGTAGTCAGGTTTTAGGTTGATAAGTTCAAAATAGTTTGAGTGATATTGTAGATACTAGTCCAAATGATTGAGTTTATTCCACATTAAATCCAAATCAAGTGCCATATTTCTCATCACATTAGCTGAGCAAGAGTTGATCCAGTGAAACATTGTTTTAAAGAACAAATGTAACTTATTTAGACCAGTAGGAAATATGAAGCTGAAGATATGAAAACATCTGTTTGCAATCAGTACAATACGTATGTATTTTATGATACGCATGTATTGTACTCATGTGGTGGTCCATTGGTACGTTGTCTTTGTCGAATGTGTCACTGTTGCTCATGCAGAATGTTCTTATTTAAACAGTGTTATTTTGACTGTGAAAGGAAGCAGCTCTTAATGGATCAAAAGCATTTCTCAGTTGCATTGGTATTAATAAAAAACATCAATATAGCGTGATTTTCTTTTTGCTATAGATGTGTATTGCCACTGCACTTGCACTATTTTGCCAAAAGTTTTCACTGATCTGCCTTCACACATGCCATGTATGAAGTCAAGTGGCATCAGATTTTGGCTCACCCTTTGCAGCTTTCCGCATGACTTAGAATCATGTGTATATGAATCTTTGAACATTCGTGCTTTTTTGAGGTCAGACATTGATGTTGGACAAGAAGGCCCAGGTTACAGTGTCCGCTCGAATTCATTGTTCCTGTTTAGTTCAGAGTAGGACTCTGCTGGCCAATCAGGTTTTTCCACACCATGCTCATTCATCCATATCTTTACTGACCTTGTTTTGTGCACAGTCATGTCAGACAAGAAAGGGAATGTCCCCAAACTTTTCCAACAAATTTGGGAGCAAGACATTGTCTGAAATAATTTGATATGCAGAAGCATGAAGCATACCTTCCTGTGGAACTAACCTATGGCCTAGCACACTTTGGATGTTTATTTTTAGATTTATATTGTGTATAAAATAGAGAACCTAAACTGTCAGGTAAAACTGGGAACTTGCAGTCCAACTGTTTTCCATGATCCATAGTATATGAGCAACGTTGTGTTTGAAAAAATATAAAACTGAATTGTGTGGCTGCCTTATGCTGTATGCAAACATTGTTCCATTGCAGATCTAAAGCGACAGCAGGTGTCTATTCAGTTCAAACAGAGTTGGAAGTAAATTACACAAAGCAGTGAAGGTGACGGAGGAAAAAAATTTATTCCACATAGTCTCTGGTACGCCAGCAGAGAGCTGCTCAACTTGTCGCTTATCAAGTTGCATTCTTGCTACATATTGTCATCATCAGCTCTTAGTTAAGCTATGTCTGAATATAAGCTTAGAACAAAGCACACCAACAGATATGCACATAAAAGGCATACTACATGTATGTGTAAGACAGAAAAGTAATTAAATTAGAATAATGTTGAATACACTGATACATAAATCAGTTGATTGGATTTAATTAGTTTCTTGATGAGTTGTTGTGTGTGAGGGCGCATGGTCCTCTCACAGGACAGGTGAGATGTCGATAAGCTCTAGCACCAGCTGCTGGACATGCTTGCACTTAGGCCCAGCGGCACATTAGCATCTCTTCCACCCTGTGTCCACCCCTGATTACCGCTCCAAAGCCGTCATCCAGCGTTTAAGCTTTGGGACCACAGGGATTGCCTTTTTAGGAGATGCATGCACACAGCTGAGCTCACCATTGCCCAAGACAAAGAAGCTGAGGGTGATAATGCAGTGCTTTCATGTTTGCGTGTGTGTGCGCCCAACCTTGCTACTCAGTTAGTTTGGTAAACTGATAGGAGAACCTCGAAGATGGAAGGCAAGCAGAGCTGTGATGCAGCAGATATGGAGAAAATGGCTGGAAGGGTTTGAAATTCGAAAGATTTTTGGTCTCTCTTCATTGCTCCATGACCGTTCACCTGTTGAAGGTGAAAGGAAGACCTGCAAGGAGATTCATTCAGGAGGGTATTTTGTCTTAACTTGAGCTGGGTGTGTCATTAAGAGAAAAATCCAGCAGCATGGAGAAGTTTAAAGCAGCCATGGTTCTCGGTGCTGTTGGTGATGCTTTGGGCTACAGGAAGGGTCGCTGGGAAAGCTGCACGTCAGGCAAGAAGATCCAAGAAGAGCTGGCGTTTCTGGGGGGACTGGAGTCCCTGAAGCTGGACCCTGACAACTGGCCCCTGAGTGATGCAGTGCTGATGCACATGACCACAGCTGAAGCCCTCATAACAGGTATGTGAAGAATTAATTTCAACAAGGATGGTGGTATTTTTGTTTGTGTCAACACTGAGAAAGTTGTAGGAGCTTTAAGTACAAAAATATACATATACCTTCATATGAAACCAGTACTTTGCACATTGTTAGAAACACCCAAGCACATTGGATTAGATTAAGGATACTTCAACTCACTACTTCGAACATATAAATATACTTTACTACTGTTCTTTTTTTTTTGTTTGCTTTTGTTTTAAATTTATTTTGTTTGTATATAACTTAGTTTATTCTTTTATTACACTACATTCAGCAAAATCAAACTATTTTAGTTAGAACAATCTAAAAAGCCTAAACTAAGTAACATGCCATCATCCATCATTGCAACCGAGCATCAAAGTCTTTGGAAAAAACATGACACAGTCTTGGGGAGGTAACATGCTACCTCCCCTGTAGCATGTTACTGGACAGAGAGTCCAGAAAGTCCAAAATAGACTACTTTGGGAAAGTCGATCCTCTGAACAATGGCAGATCAGTGGCCTCTGTAATCTACTGGTATCATGTTTGGCTGTAGATGCAGCCAATAGGTAGCCACAATAGTTCAGAGAAAAAAGAGTGATGACATATTTCAAGATTAGGAATCCCTATTTAGCAACCATCCAGCTTGTAGAGACACCAGCTGGATAGACAACAATGTATAGAGAGTAATGCATCATGTTTTTGTTTTTAGTCATACCTCCCAAAGTTCAGATTTATGAAATGTGAACATTTATGCTAAAACAATACAATCTTTCTTCTCATTTCTAGCTGATGAACATTTTAACCTGATCAAAGAACAAATAAATCATCTCATCATTCAAGAAGTTCTTTTGGACCGTTAAACGTGATGATGCAACTCAAACTTGAAATTAATTGACTATTTTCCAAACGGGTTAGTAACTTAGTAGCACTATGTCTACAGATTATTTCTCCCATGCAAAGATCACTGATACAATGTTCAAGGACAATTCAAAGTTTGCTGAAGTGACATTGTTTTTTGACCACAGGCATTCTGGTCCTAATCTGTGTTGTGGTGGAGTGGGGCTAAACTTAGCTCATTGCAGCCCCACTAATCTGTCCCTGCATGCCAGTCATGAATTACTCCTAACCACTGTGTGTATGTGTGTTTGTGTGTGTCCAGATTACTGGTGTCTGGAGGACTTGTACAGGGAGGTGGTACGTCTCTATGTGGAAGCCATGGTCTCTCTCCAGGGACGAGCTCCTGATCCAGGCACCGTGGAGCCCTGCGTTCACCTAAAACCTCATAACTTCATGCTCGCTTGGCATACACCTTTCAATGAAAAGGGTAGATTAATATTAAGATTTAGGAAGCTTTGTGTGGTATAAACCAAACATAAATACAGTAAAAATTGTATGTCCATATCCAGGGTCTGGATTTGGAGCAGCAGCCAAAGCCATGTGTGTTGGTATGAGATACTGGCAGCCTGAGAGACTGGATAACTTGGTGGAGGTCAGCATTGAGATTGGCAGAATGACCCATAACCACCCAACAGGTGATGTGCTGGCAATTTCAAACTTCCAATGATCCAGCAATGATAGGCCAAATATTGTGCTGCTGTTTGACTATTTGGTAGATCTACTTTTGTTGATTCTGTTTCCCAAAATCTTGCTTGAACCTACCACATGAGCTGTTCATCCTGCTCCTTGGAACAGGTTAAGGACATAAGTTAGCTTTTATGCAGGTATGTTGGAGCAAGGACACAACTAAAAAATGCACTGCACAGGCCTTCAGAGACAATGAATCCACTCTTACGAACTCTTCTTGTCCAGCTTCTTTTCTATGCATAACATGATCCTTTTAAAGAAGAACAGGCCTACACAGTTTCTCTACTTAGTATGAACATGATTTACTTTTAGTACTTTTAAACACTCATCCTTTTTCAAAATCTACTCAAAGATCCACTTGAAAACAAATCTTTTAATCTCAGTCGAACTAGACCAAAGCACATGGTTCCATTGTATTTGTAGTATCAGGAGAGCAAACACTTTTTCCGACAAGCCTTGCAAATAGCCTGTTTGCATATGAAAATGATTGTTATGGTGACTTAGTGGACCAGTTCTCTTTAGATACAGTTTTACTTACCGTATTATCTTCCTGTTTGTGTGCGGTATCAAGACAAACCTGGATTGTAATCTAACCTTATTTGTCACAGTTCCAGCTGTGAAAAACATTTTAAATTAGAGCCAAGACTGATACGATGAACATGTTTAGGCAAGAAGCCATTTTCTTATTGCCATGTTGTGACATTAACAATGACTGCAAATCTGCTCTATTTGAAAAGCAGTGCCCACTTGTCTTTCCCACTTTGAATAGTGGCTGATAGAAATTAGATTTTTTTTTTTGTAACTTCATTCTTATACCTTATAAAAGGAAGCTACAAATTAAAGGTTTCTGAAACCTGACCATAAAAAAAAGAATAAAAAAGTGAAACCGTTAAAAAAGAAAATAAAAATAAAAAATCATCAGGTAGACTTATGTAAGTGAATAATTGTGAAGGTGCTGTAATATTCTTTGACTACAGTCTGAAGTGCCAAAGTCACTTTTGATGTCTCTCTCTTCTCTTGGCTTCAGGCTTCCTCGGCTCCCTGACAACAGCATTATTTGCATCCTTTGCAATCCAGGGGAAGCCTCTTGTGACTTGGGGCCGTGAGCTCATGGAGGTCATCCCCCGAGCAGAGGAGTACTGCAAGAAGACAATACGACACATGGCAGGTTGGACTCTGGCTCAGTCTAGATCCTTTTAAACAACAAATCCTAAAACTTTGGCATTAAAAAGAGATCATCAATATACGTATGTTATTATAAATTCTTAAGCATTTATGTAAAAAAAAGAAGTGCATTTTCTACATTTGCTTACACAGAATATCAGGAAAACTGGTTTTATTTTGAGGCTAAGTGGCAGTTTTACCTCGAAGAGCGAGAGATTGACAAGGACGGACAAAACAAACCATCATTTCCTGATGGCTATGATGCAGAGGAGACTGATAAAGTATGTCCCTTGGGGTTCTTTATTTCTCATACTATAAAATCAACAGATTACAACCCTTTAGAGACACAGGCCCTTTTTTTCCCTCAAAGCAGATGTACAAGCGTTGGAGTTCAGAGGGTCGGGCAGGGCGGAGAGGTCATGATGCTCCCATGATCGCCTACGATGCTCTTCTGGCCTCAGGAAGCAACTGGGCTGAGCTGTGCAAACGAGCCATGTTTCATGGAGGTGAGAAACTTTGACTTACAGACCTGTACGTTTTACAGAACTGTGCAGAAAAAACAAAATAGTCTAAAATTTCTTTATTTTAGCTGACTTTAAATAACTTTAGTTGCGTTTTTAATTGATACAGTACAGTATTGTGAAGACAGAAGAACAATGTGAGTTAAGGAACTCTGTAAACATGTTGTTTTAGGTGAGAGTGAAGCCACAGGCCTCATCGCAGGCTGCCTCTATGGCCTCATGAACGGCCTGAACCAGGTTCCTCAGAACCTACACCGGGATTTGGACAAAAGAGAACGGCTGGAGGAGTTGGGAGAAGCACTCTATAATGCAGCTTCTGCAGAGAAATGCACAGAGAAGTAATCCTGATCTTCACTGAGCTGAACTCTACTGGCTGTCAGAGGAACAGAGCGCGACTCCTCACTGTGCCCAACACTGTCCTTCATTCCCTGACTAGTTTTATGAGTCATGCTGTCCTCTTCTCACCGCTCATTCCTTGCTCTCTTTGATTTTTTTCTGTCCACTATCCACACATCTGTCAAAGGTTTTATAAAAAGGTTTAATTACATCTCACTAAAGATGTGTAACTAAGAAATATTAAAAGAAAGGAATTAGCTTGACGTTTTTTCTTTGAATATCTTACTTATCATTCATATGTAATCAGTTTTCATAAATCCAGATATCATGCTGTTTGCTTAAAAGAACTGTTGTCTTGATTTGCCGGTGACAGAGTTGTGGGGAAAGAAAAAACCTTCTGCTTTTTTAACCTTAGTAACTTGGAGGTGGGGGGAGGTAGATATTTCCTTTCTCTGACTGATGCATTTTTTCTAAACCTAACTTTTATTAACATGAAGCACAAAGAAAAAATAATTAAATCTAATCAGCTTACAGTTTGAGCAACTGTTGTCGGTGAAGGTGTGAGAAAACCTGCTTCTGCAGCTGGCTTTTGCATAACAAATTTCCTTTTGAATCAAAAATTTTCAGGAAAAATGTCAAATATAAAAGTTTAACTTTTTAACCTTTTACCTATCCTTAGCTTAATGGTTCAATTGGGATTTAAAATGAACAAAACTGTTAGGAATATTGAGTTGTGATTATGTTTCCCTGTGCTATGTTATTTGTATTTGCACGGTGTCTGGCTCAGGAGCTTGTATTACAGTTTTAAACCACAGAAATGTTAAAAATCTAAAAAAACAACAACAACAACAACAACTTTATTTTATGCATGCATGAGCCAGGATGGAATTCCCAAAGTGTAATACTCAAAATTCAATGGTCCCATGGTAACTGGCCTACACAATCACGGGACAGATTGGTGATGTGACAGTTTCCCATCATACAGTCATCAATACCCTTCACAAACTAACTGACCCTTCAGAGTGCTGCAGCAAAGCATATAAATGGAAAGTTATGTGATAGGAAAAACTGTAGTATAAAAATATGCACAACCATGGATAAACACATTCTTGACAAAATCAATGGTGTCAGTTCTCTAATAGCCACTATACACAAATGTATCCAGGAGATGGACTACATTCATTTCTTATGTCAAGTCACTCCTGAACTAGACAATGTCAGAGGATCTTACCTGTACAAAAGGCAGAAAAGACTGGATTGCAAAATGAGCCCCGATCGACTAGAGAGTGAAAATTGCACAGTGTAAGAAGTAAGAACAAGCTTTTTAGTCAGCTGAGTTTTCTATATTAAAACAGGGCTTCCACGGGACGGTAAAAGGTAGTAAAAGATAGTAAATTAAATGAACTCAAATTAAGGCCAGGTAGTAAAAATGCAGGCCTGTAACTAAAGGTAGTAAAAAGTAGTACATTTTTCATCATCCCTTCGAAATATTTTTAATTTTCCATTGGTGCTCACTTATTGTTTTAAGTTCGTTTTACTAAAATCTGTATAAAAAATATAACTACCGTACTGGCAGAACCTGAGCTGTCACTGATATGCTCCAAGCTGCGGTGCGCATGCGTAGTGTTGGAACCGCCTAACGTGTTGTGACTAGCTAGTCATTTTGCGCTTCGCCTTGGGAAAATGTAAGTTTTCACAACTTTGGCTCGATGATCCGAGATTCAAACACTAGGAATGACAGAAAGGCATTTTGTAAAGTATGCAGGAAAAAAATCTAAATTTGACCTGGAACGACGTGACGGTGATCAAATGCTTCGGTCCAATGGTGGATGCTCCGGTTGCAATTGTAGGAAAAGTGGTAGAACTTTTACGTACAATCTTATCATTCATTATCACCCATCTCCCAAAATTGAGGAAATCGGCGCGAAATTGGCTCGATTTTGTGTAGGTAGTAAAAATATTGTAGAGGTTGTAAAAAAGGTAGTAAAAAGTAGTAAATTCAACTCTGGGATTCCTGTATAAACTCTGTAAAATCTTTCTTTTTATTATGTAGTATTCTAGTTACCTTATTCTTGCACTTTTGTATCAAATAATCTAACTTTTTGATGGTATTCTGATTCCCTGAGATGCACCTAGTACATTTCGATTCACAGAACTGTTGGGTGAACTTCCCACCTCATGTTGAATCGTGGTAGGTAGGGGGTAAAAAAAAAAAAAAAGAAAGAAACGAGAACTGATGTAAGCTTATCCGACAGCTCTTATAAAAAGTCAGCAACTGTGCTATGGCAATAAAATTCTGCCAGAGGCTGAAGCACTATGCTGAAGTCCTCAAATCCCCCTCACAGGCTGCAGGTCGGGTATAGTACCCTGGCACTCAAGGCCTGCAGGGTGGCCTTTAAGCCTGGCTGAGCAAGAACTCCCCGTCCTGTCACTTCTCTCACTACTTTGCACTCTGTTCCATGTTCAATCACTATTGACAAGTGCTGGAGCTGTTCCCTCCAGGAGAATACCTAGCCAGTGCCAGAAGTGCTAATATAACATTTATCAAAGCGCTGGACACGTATATGTGCTGTCACTCTGCCTGACACGCAGACCGGTCGGTGCTGACATGGCTATTGTTGTGGGCTTTTTTGATTCCACTACAAACAAGCTCTCTTCAAAAAACAGCCAAGTACACATAGTTCTCAGCAAGCCCACTCTTACATGCTCATTAAAAACACTGATTTCTGTTTTTGTTCTTTTAGTTTTGCCAGGGTTTGCTTAAGTTTAATCTGAAGCTATGTGCTGCTTCGGCAGCAGATTGGGTCATGACGAGCCTCCGTCTCGAAGGGACAAAGGGGCCATCATCTGGTCTTGCTAATGATTTCTTTATTTTTTTTGTGTGTGTGCGTGCGAGTATCAAAATAAATTGTAAGTAACCTGTTATTATTCTGCACTTACGAAGTAGGGTGTAAGTGGATGAAAATTGATCCAGCAAATTGAAAAGGGGGTTAAGTGTTTTTGCCCTATCGACTCCGATTGGAATGACGGTTACATAAAACACTCATTTCTCTCCCATTAGCAGATGAAGCCGCAGCCAAGTATCATTAGAAGGCCACGTTGTAACACTGCTCTAAGACATTTTGTTTTTGATAATGGCTCTTCCATCCAGAGGAGAAGAAAGAAAATAAAGATATTTCACCCCCCAATTGATCAAATTGAGCATCTAAATGTGTGTGATGAAACATGTTGTGAATGATCTTCTCAAAAAGGTGAGAAGTCATCTCGGAGAATCTGTCATTTTGCCAAATGCACCTGAAAAGAGAATTGCGTTTTGTTTGTGGTTGCAGACGCTGGATTCTTTCTGAATTGTTTGCACACTATCATTACCAAGGGTCATTTCACAGTCTCACGTTAATTGATAGGCTGTCAACCTGTCAAGCAAAAAGGCTGTCTTAGTGCTGTGTGGCAGTGTTTTTCTGATGGGCTTTATAATAACACCGATGGGTTAGTGCTTATGTTCAGAAACTGCAGCATGCGTCTCAGCAGGAGGGTCGTGCATTTGATTGATTGTAGTCTGTGGTAAAACACACAGTATGTAATTTCCCATGAGGTTAATTTGAATACCATCTGTCTACTTGCAGGAGTTGCTGTGGGAATCTGAGATCAAACTTGCGCCACTGCTGATCGTTGTGATACCTGCCCTACCCAAGGATGCCGCTGTTGAGCTGCATGTGACTGCAGTGAATGACGATCCCTCCAGAAGAACTTCCCGGCATGTTACAACAAAGACGGTGTGCGGATCCATACAGTGCCACACAGTGTTGTCTGCTGACCAAAGTAGCGCTTCGCTATCACTTTCGATGGTCGCCTGCGGGGGTGACCTGGCAATCGCTGATGTGAAAAGGATCACAGAAGAGCTTGGCATGGCTTTCATGAAGGCCACAAAGGCGATGGAAGCCAAGCTGGTACCGCAGTGTGCAAGGGTGTTCTACAAGTGGAGCCCCTCACCAATTCAGCAGATAGTTCAAGGTATGCCTCTACTGACACTACCACCACTCAGCCATAACATAAAAGGTGCAGTCCCGGTGAGGAAACTAAAGGGCCACCACCCATCAATGTTTCTAAAGTTAGGGCTGGTGCGATATAGCATAAAATAAAAATCTCAGATTTTAATTGATTAATTATTCCGTCACTTTTTTCCATTAAAAGAGATAAAAATTATATAAAGTAGCTTAAAAATCAGGCTTTTACTCCAGTTATTCCTGTGAGTTGACCTGAATTCAAAGTCGAATTAAGTAAAAGCTGTAAAACATGCTTGTCAAAAAAGATGACAGTTCTTGGGTGTGCTAAAATCACTTGGAACTATGGAAACCCGAGAAATGCATTGGTGAAGGAAAGTCCATAGTTTCCAAAAAATAAATCTTCATAAAATTCAATTAACCAACAAAATCAATTTATTGCCTGGCGCTAAATTTTAAACTATTCTGTGCAAAAACTGTGTTCTTAAATAAACATATTTTCTCTGTTTGAAGCCTGTAGGATAATGTGATTTCTTCAATTTATCTTTTGTTTGATGGAGTAGGGGCAACACTTCTTGACTACATGCTTCATACAGTCAGGAGAAAAACTTCAATGAAATGAGACGTTTCTTTGCGCTCTTATTAAAATGGACTTTAAAGAGGAGTAAAGGTTGAAACTATAACTTATAAAACCTCAACATACCTTCATACAAGCAATTGGCCCATTCGTTATGTTGACCTTTTGCTGTCAGAATTTTTGTTGTGTGTGGGCCTTAAACTCTAGGTCAGTGGGTCTCAAACAGCATAGGCATAGCCCCACTGTTTCATGGATTCAAGAAAAAAGTTTAATAAAGTTTTAGAGTTTAATTTTAAATAGAGAAAAACAAAATAACAAATGAAATATATACAATAATAACAATATTTTGCCATAAATGTTTTGATTTCATGCACATAAATTAATTTCTATAACATTGTATTGTTAACACAAAAATGTTTACAGTGGTATGTATGCCTTTTTCTGGTGAATTCTCTGTTAAGATTTAGGAGTGTGTTTATATTAATTTTTTGATCATTCTTCCAGGAGAATATTTGTGAGGTCAGACACTGATGTTGGACAAAACAGCTTGGCCCAAAGTCTCCATCCTAATTTATCCCATTGTGTTCTATTGGATTGACTCCGTGCAAACTAGTCAAGTTTCTAATCTCCAAACTTGCTCATTCATGTCCTTAAACAGCTTGTATTGTTCACATGTTTCTGCTGGAGGTGGTACAATTGCTCATTCGTTACAATTCAGTTATCTGAGTCACCCTAAACGTCCAATGTGTGTTATAAAGCCTTAAAAGCTGAATGAGATTTGGTTAATTTTAAGATCCCTACTCATTGCTGTAAACTGTCCGATTGAAGAGATCAGCTTGAAACAAAGCAACTTTTATCCAGAGTTGGATCAAGTCAACTTTGAAGGGAAGTAGGGTGCGGCTGTAATTTAGCACTTATAATCTTCATGTTTTGGCTGGTAATTTAAAAAGTACAATGAAAGTTGACAGAGACTTTGTAAACTTGAACCACAGGGAGTGATCGGATTTTCTTGGGTCAAAAACGGAGGACCAGAAATATAAGTTTGCACCTCCACTTTTAAAAATGGTGCAGCAGCTGTTCCACTTGCAACCCGTTGTTTCACAGATATTTGCAGCATGATGAGGTGCTTAACTTCAAACACTCATGACCGTGTTTGGAAAACCTGAATTCACTTTTGACAGTAGATGTAGTTTCTTCAACTCATCCCTACAGATTTTGGGTCACATCAGCAAGTTACACTTCCATCTGTTGGATGGCCACTGTGACAAGCTAAACCACCAACAGTTATATGTACTGAACTTAGTCAGGGTTTCCTCGCGGTAGTGAAAGGTAACAAAAGGTAATAAATTAAATGAGCTCAAATTAAGGCCAGTAACTAAAGGTAGTAAAAAGTAGTACATTTTTCATCATCCCTTCAAAATATTTTTAATTTTTTATTGATGCTCACTTATTGTTTTAAGTTCGTTTTACTAAAATCTGTATAAAAAATATAACTACCGTACTGGCAGAACCTGAGCTGTCACTGATATGCTCCAAGCTGCGGTGCGCATGCGTAGTGTTGGAACCGCCTAACGTGTTGTGACTAGCTAGTCATTTTGCGCTTCGCC
>CAEGAE010037333.1:0-38807 GCA_903067095.1 Girardinus metallicus
TATATATATATATATATAAATCTAACTTCATGCTGAAAATAAACAAAACTAATTTGTAAATTAGTTTACAAATTACAATTAACAAATCTTGTAAATTTTAACATTTCGATGAATGAATGAATGAATGTTTAGCTCATGGAAAAGCAACTTCCAGGCATAGATTATGACACCCCATAATATAAGTTTTCATACCTCTACAATACATTCAAATTCAAGCTTATTTGACCGGCTCAGAGAATAAACAAAGGACTCATGAAGATGTGGGGCATCGACCACATTCAGAGATGGATTCACCTGGTCCAATAAAAAGGTCAAATTTACATTTAAACACAGACCTAAAAGCCTAAAAGACGTGAGGCGAAATGCAAATGACTGAATTACAGAAACGCTCGGTGAAGGCTTGACTCTCAGTTTACTGAGACTTAGTGAGAACAAAACAACAAAAGCATGAATCATAAAAGCTGCTTTTCAGTCGGTTCTGTTTCAGTTTGAAAATAAATACAATGTAAATGAAAGAGAAACAGCACAGACGGCTAATGGGTCGGATCTAATGTTCTGGACGAAGCCTTGGAGGGGTTACCATAGTAACAGCTATGCCAGTTATTACAAATATGCTTCTGTAGCAGTCTGAAACGTCTGCAAGGCAAAGGACGCATTTTTCTTCCAACTAGAAAGCTTCAGCTCCAACCAGATAACTGCGGTGGGACAGGCCGGCGCATCAGCAGCTGCCATGTCCCCTTCAGCTGTCGCAGAGGAGACCAGAGAATTGCCCTCTAATCCTCTGGAAACTTTTGTTACCAGGATGACAAATGAAGAGCTCCTGCTCCAGATTTGCAGCTGGACTGGATTTTCCATCAGTCTGGTTGGCATTACTCCACATCATAATTGCATTAAAGTGAATGCAATTCCTGCTTTTGTTGAAAATGAAAAATAAAACTACTTAGTAACTGATTTCTTACTGAAATTTTGAGTTGTAATGATTTTCAATGGGTTCGCAATCGAAAAGCTAAAGGGATGCATGAACATGTTGGTAGATAAATATTCTCCTGATTCAGTACTCTATCTTTCGAAAACTAAATATTAATTATCTGTAAGTTGTTGTCATTATAATCGAAATCAACCTGTGTGCAAATACTCTACATTATTGTGAAGTCAGATATTTTTGGAATAATTTGAGATCAGCAAAAAGTGTAACATAAAAAATAAAACATTATTATCCAGTTAACAGAATAAAAAAAGTGTAATCAGTTTAGAAATTAACATTACAGCTAGTTAAAAATAAACTCTCAGATATATATATATATTTATTAAATGGCGAATCAGGGACATAAAGTGTTGATTATTTTGAATAAGAGAATAATGCTGTTTTGTTTTGCTTTATCTCAGATGTGCATGTTATAGTGGAGTCTAATGCCCCAAAAAATACTATTACTGCATTTATTTCATGCGTCCATTTTAATGCAGTTTATAACAGGGTCAAAGTCATGTCCAACTGTTCAGTCTGCATGAATTGCTTCATCATGATTTAGAGAGTTAAGCAACATCTCTAAATCAAGCTTTCCACACCAATTAGAATATTTACTCTTTGTCTAAAAATGAACAAATTAAACTAGTAGTCGTAGTTGCTGCATTAGATACAACCTGCACAACTAATGAGACTGATCGGATACATACTGAGGACTCCAGCGGCCTGCTCCAGAACTTTGTCCAGCTTCTGCTTGCTCCTGCCAGCCACGGCCCACTTCAGGCTCCCCTTGGGTCCCTCGGACGCCGTCCGGGCTACCTCCTCCACCACAAACTGCCCCGTGAAGCCAGAGGCTCCGAAGATGACCAGATGGTACGGCCTGCTGGAGGTTGTCTCTACCCGCGCCATGGTACCAGCAGCACTCAAACAAACAGAAGAAGCTTACTGCGACACCTTTACACTCTGACTGTCACAATGAAGGGGCTGAGCTGCCCGCTGCGCTTTTCACAGCGCTGCTTTGTCTACTTCCGTAGCCAAACTATGCTATTATGCTAACAGAAAGTTACAACAGCCACGCGCATGACAAAGAGGTTGCATATAAAGAAGACGTGTCATATTTTTGCATTATATGTCACATGTTTGTTTTTCTAACGAATCACACATTTGATCAAAACTCGCCTTGTTTTTTATTATTATTTTCCAACATTCATATTATGTTAGCAGAACGACTGCCTCGGGCTTCTGATTGGCGTTTGTAAACATGTCTCGCCCTGTCAGCGTCAGGATCGTACGTCAACCTCTCCGCCATGTTGTAAGTGGCATGTTGCTTCGAAAAAAAACAATAGTTCTCCGACTTATTTCATGTTCCTTAAATATATCTTTAAGTATTTTAAGATTGGCAGCTATTATTATATATATTTCATTTTTAAACTACCTTTAAGCATTTATTCATGATTATTTAAATATGCCATTGATAGTATTACCACGGAATTTAGGGCTGCAGAGTGGCGCATATGGTAGCTCTGCCATGCAGCAAAAAGTTCTGGGTTTGACTCTTTCTGCATGCAGTTTGCATGTTCAAATAATTTTTTTTTAATAACTGAAATACAACGGAAAGAAGAATACATTAATAGCTGATATATATCTTAATGCTACACTAAAAAAATATGTGTATTGCTCTGCATTTTATCAAGCAAACATATAAATACTTACAAATGTGGTTTTCCCTGATGCAAAGCGTATACAGTGCATTTATTGTGTTCGTGACCTGTTTACTTTTTCTTAAATTCCTGTTGACAAGGTTACCGGAGAAATACATCAAAGATAGTCTGAAGCTCAGAGCGCTCACTCTACATAATGACGAAGATCGTTTGTAACACATATATTGTGGAAGTCAGCAGAAAAAGTCTTGTTTTATTCTCAATGTCTTCCAACCAAAACCAAAAACAGAATGGAGGACAACCGTTGGTGTCTTCTCACCTCACCTTCTCCCCTTCACAATAAGAGCATACATTCGGGTGTGAAATATAGACATCGTATCCTCCACAATATAAATTTTTTTCCATTCTTAGAATGCATACAGTGATACAATTTTCGAACTATATGAACTTATTTACCAACTTATTAGTGTAACTTATTTCCAGTATAAAATGTACATTATTTGACTGAATGGCGTCATAGTGAAAACTGCTCTACTAGGTTTAATAAGTCTATTGTATTTTCTGTGCAGATTAAACCATTTGAGTGAACATTGAAGAAACATAAAAATAATATAAATTTGTTTATGTTTATTGAATAGTACATGCTGACTTCAAATTTATTTAACTGATTTCTCGTGTAAGTAAGTATATGTAATTACACGAGATGTTGCTAGGAAGTTAAATGACTACATTCAAATAATTGTATTTTTATTTTTTATTATTGGCGCCTAGAAGTAACTAAGAGAATTTATGTCTTGCCACAGATAGAATATGGTCAAGTGAAGTACAATGTCAGCATACTGTGCATATAAAAAAATAGAAATCTATTGAGCGTATTTTATTGTGTATTTTGGGCAACGGACGTACTCTGCCACTCAAAATATGGCGGTCGCGCTGAGGCAGGTGACTGTCACTGGAGAGTGACGTAAATCCCATGCGCCTGTGGCACCACGAGTGTTGCAAAAACATCTCGCGCAGAGGGTCAGGATGCAGCTCAATGTCACTCCGTTTTACTGCCGATACCAGGCACGGAGGGACGTTTTGACACACTGATCCCGTCTGGGACAAAAATACCGGACCACCTACGAGGAGGTTAGCGTTAACGTTTTGTGATGACATCGGTATTTCCTGTAGCACTATAGAGTAGCACGGCTAGCCAGGCTAGCTAACTTAAAAAGCAGTTTGTTAACGTTGACACGAAGTTTATCTGTCTTTTCTTAAAGCTAATAGTAACAATATCGAACTTGGCTGTGCTCATTTTCGAAGTCAATATGTTTCTGAGAAGTTCTGTTAGCAATAGCAACTTGCTAACGGAACAAAATGTACTGAAGTTGGCACTTCTACAGTTTTGGTAGCTGTAATTGTCTTAGCTTTAACTTATTTACCCATTTACTTGTAAATATTATTAGCCACATAATTTGATGCTTAAACGGGGTAATAATGCAAATTGGAAAATGGATGTAACATGTGCTTACAGTTAAGTGTTACACATTCCCTTCAATCCAGGTTTTCTCTTGTATCTTACTTTTCTTTTTAGGGGGTGACATTCAACAAAGGTCTCTTCCCTACCTTCCATCGTGCTTTATGTCTGCTGATCCACCATGGCCACTCAGATTTGTAGAGTACTGGAGCTGATGGTGCGCTCCTCTTGCTGCCACACCATTAGAAGTAGATCATGTCTTCGAAAGGCAGTGCTGGCCCCCACAACCGCTGTCCCTGGGGGCCCTAATCTTCCTAAAAGGGCCTACAGCCTTGACTCTTTTGGTCCCGGTCGGCCCTCGATGGGTCCCTGTTCACATCAGCCCCGTTCAGAGAGGACATCCCCCTCGTCAGCGCTGGTGCACAGGAACCTGTCTGCAGCAGCTGTACAGGTTGGTCATTTGGTTTATTAGACTCTAGGCTTTTATTTACTTAGATTCTCTTCTTTTTAAGTGACGCCATTCTTAACCCACAGGTTTCATTTAGAAGTGCCTCTTTTTCACACATTAAACATAAAATATGTAAAGAAGACAGTCATTTTCAATATAGTGAATATTAAGAAATTCAGAAAAACTACATTTCATCGGTTGATGTGTTTATAGGCTGCAAATGATGCCACAGTCTATTTTTCGTATATTTTAGAAATTATGAAGTTAATTATTTCGTTTTCTTTCACTTTTCATTGACATTTGTTTATTTAGTCACAGTGCATATCTTTTTCGTAGGGCCAGTTTCGTCCTTTGTGCCGGTACGACTACCTGGATCTTGGGGAGGTGGAGGAAAACGTATGCCGTGCACAGGCTTGTAAAAAAATCAGACACTTTATAGTTAATCCAGACCTGGCCAACGTGGTCGCACAGCATTTGGTGCCCGACCTGCAGGACGCTAAGACCATCATCTTCGAATGTAATCCAGGTGAGAAACAGCAGATCTGTGATGTAGCCTTCAGCAAGCTTTGTATTAGGCCTGAAATCAGAATAATCGTGATGAATCGATTATCGGAATAATTGTCAACTAATCTAGTAATTGATTAATAGTTAATTCAAGTAAACTGACTCAAAGAAAGGCTGAAAAAACAACATACTCAGAGCAGTAATTAAACTGAACAAAAAGAATTATAGATGTTCCATTTAAGATGGAATAAACATTCTTTGTCTATAAATATGTTTAACCCAGAACGTTTCAAGTGGTATAGTTTAAATTCACTTGGTTCAAATTCTGTAAAAAAAAAAATAAATAAAACAAATTCTTAACACTTTTTGCATCTAGTTATTAATCGGTTACTCCAAAAATTAATGAGCAGATCAATACACAGTATTGATGTTAAGTCAACCATAAAGGACTTTTCACATGTTGATGCTAGGGGTATATTATTTAACCAGAGATGCATACTTTTCTACAAATGATTTACTACTATGTTGCTAGTACAGGAATACTGTGTTATTGCCTTTCAGGCAGTGAATAATTTTTATTTATTTGCATCTTTTACTGTGTTTCTGATATTGTATAAAAATGGCTCAAGTAGTTAAATTAAAAATCTTCAGATATGGCAATTTTTTCTTATCAGACTAATCATCTGAATAATTGATTACTAAAATACCTATTAGCTGCAGCCCTACTTTGTGGAAGATTTACTGTTTGGTTTGTTGTGAATGTCTCGTTTGCAGGTCCTGGAGTTTTGACGAAAGCACTGCTGAATGCTGGTGCTCAGAGAGTCGTCGCTCTGGAGGGAGACAGGACCTTCTTACCTGACCTGCAGGTAAATTAACTTCCTCTCAGGACCACATTCTTTTTCACCTCTTTTAAACAAACTTAGTTATTGACAAATTGATTTTTGATAGAATATATATATTTTTTAAGGTAAGATATTGATGACAGGTTTATGTTTCAGGAGCTGGAGACGCGTCTTGATGGTCAGCTGGAGGTGGTTCACTGCGACTACTTCAGGCTGGACCCCTTCGGCAACGGCAACGTGAAACCTCCGACCATGTTTACTGATAAACTGTTCACCGACCTGGGGATATCAGAGGCTGCCTGGACTGATGGTGAGGAGAAAAAGAAGCAGATTTTACTGAAGACTCCTGCATAGGCTGAATGACTTCCAAAACCTTCCTTTCCTTATTATGGGCCTGGTATTGGTATCGGCCGATAACAGCTGTAAGGTTTAATACCGGACACCGGCCATTCCGTCAAAATAACTCACAGATGTAAAAGGCATTGTTTTCATATGATAAACCAGTGACAAAGATGCCTGAAGCACAGCATTACGTCAGATCTGAACTGTTTGATTGTCATTGTCTTAAAGAGAGCAGATGTCATGAATAAGTTTGACATTAAACATGACGCAAGTTGGAAGTGCTACATCATTTTCAGCCTCCTTTTTAACATTTGCATTTGGTAGCAGGGTAAATTGACAAATATAATGCAGTATTTTAATTCCACAGCAGAGAAAGCCATGTGGTAATTAGATATTGGAAAAAAAATATCAGTATTGGTATCGGTTATCAGCCAAATTAGTTTTAGTATATCGGTATATCGGATATTGATCAAACATCCAATATCGTGCATCCCTACTATGAATCCTCAACCTGACAACATGAATAGTTCTAAAACAGAGTGTTTGTGTTTCTCTGTTTTCAAAAAGCTGAAAAGCATTTGTTGCTGTGTGTATTTGTTGCTCTCTGCAGACGTCCCTGTGAAAGTGGTGGGGATCCTGCCAGAGCGTAACGGGCGTGGCACGCTGCTGAAGATGGTTTACGCTCTGTTTGAGCGATTGTCTGTCTACAGATACGGGAGAATAGAGCTGAACCTCTTCATCAACGAGAGGGAGTACATGGTAAACAATAATAAATGTGTTTCTCTTTATTTATAACATTTGATGCAGATTCTAAACATGCATTTCTACACTTTGTTATTGATGAGGTATGGTTATGAACTGATCTAATGGTTGTGTAAAACCTGTTTGTTAATCCATCAGAAACTGATGTCCCGTCCTGGTGAAATGATCTTCTACAGAGCCTTCGGCGTCCTCTGGCAGATGGCGTGTGATATTGAACTTCTACACAAGGTACACTTCTCCTTTAAGTTATTACCTATGGCGTTTATCTTTTGTGTTCCTATTGGCTCTTCGCACGTGACGTCACGCTCGCCAGAAGTCCGCCTGCTCCACCATAACAGACTTGAAAACAACCGATGCCTAAAGCCTGTCAAAACACGGACATTTGGTAGCCCAAAATCGCTTCTACTAAGTTGATTTTGCAGTAAAAATGATTATAGGATGCTGCGCAGTCGGCTGCACAAACAGACAAGGGTGAAAACTAAACTTGTCATTTTATTTCATAACTTTTAATGAGGGAAGATTCGGCGGCGATGGATAGCAGCTGTCAGTCATAATGGCTTTAAATCCGCGGTTACACCGAGGATTAAAAGCACTTCTTACAGAAGTTAACACTTCTTACAAGGTAAGAAGATTAACCTTATAAGTAAGTATGATTAGAAAGATATGAAATATTGTGGAAGTCAGCAGAAAAAGACGAAAAAGTAATTTGAGTCTTGTTTTATTCTCAGTGTCTTCCAACCAAAACCAAAAATAGAATGGAGGACAATCGTTGGTGTCTTCTCACCTCATCTTCTCCCCTTCACAATAAGAGCATACATTCGGGTGTGAAATATATATACAATATCACATTATGGAGTAGGTACGTCTAATCATTAGTCACCATGGAAACAGCGCCCCACCGTCATGTAGCCTAGCATGTACGGAAAAAAAACTGGTTAGCACATCGTCTTCTGTATGTTTTTAATGCTGCTCCCCGGGTTTTAGGAGAAACGCTGTTTATAACATATTGATATAAATCAAAAACAGCTGAATTACTCTGCCTTGCTCCTTTGGCTGACTTCTTAACAGATCTGCCTCCTGTACCTTAAAACAGTGATTTTTGTTGCCTATTTTCAGCCTCCTGATTAACAGTGTGCAGCCAGCAATGTTATTAACCTGTCAGTACCATCAACATTTTTGCTAATAACAATAATGTCCCAATAATGTTTTTTTTAAACAGTATAAAATTTTAATAACAACCTACAAAAATCCTTTGAAAATGTAATAAAAGCTGCTGATATGTGAGGATGCATAAAAACAACTGGCTTTCTTGGAAATAAGATGATTTTTTGGCAGTTTTATGCAGTTTGCTGATATAAAAACATGTAGATGGATATATTCATTCACTTAAGGCAAGCCCGTCCAAATAAGCAGTAAATCAATCGATCAAATAAAATGAGTGAGAACAATTTGAATGGTTTGTTTGCTTCTGTATTTTGAGTAATATTTAAAATAATATTGTTGAAAACATTTGACATAAAGTAAATTGTTTTTTTGTTTTTTTTAACAAAAGTCCTACCTTGCAGTGTTGCATTTCTTTTTTGTCTGAACCTCATTGTTAATGTTTTCAAAAGCAATTTTGTTTCTTTAACACTTCATAATCTATTGTATTTATCATTTCGGTTCTTCTGTTTAGTTATTTTGGATATTTAAAATGTTGTCCAGCTCTAGCATTAAATGTTTGGAAATTAAAGTTTAAAACTAGGAATAACAGGGTGGAAAATTAGTTTGAGTTGTGAAGCTGTAACTCTTTAAAACCTTTCTGTACCTTCATGCCAGTAACTGATCCATGTCTGCAACACATCATGAGATCAGAGAGGAAATATTTGTTGATATTTCTTTCCTCCACCTCCTTATCTGTGTGTTCAGGAGCCCTGGGAGTCATTTGCTGTGTCTTCAAGACAGAGTGTACGCAACTCCAAGGGCAAGGTAACAGAGCCAGTCCATTATCAGCAGTGATATAAACATTTAAAGTGTTTAATGCAACATTTGGCCTTTTTCTCTCCCTGTAGCTTCCAAACGATCACCTGTGTCTGGTTCGCCTGCGACCCAGGGCCGACCTGTTCTCCTCAGGCCTCACTCCCTCCAACGCCTCAACTCTGCTGATGATGGTCAAACAGTGTTTGGCGAAACGGAAGGTCAAACTCATCGACAGACTCGAGTAAGCAGACGGCATCAGGCGACGCTAGCGCTCACATCACACACGCAGCGTCAAAGCCTCACACTTTGAAGAAAGCCTGCAAATTTATTAAACAAGTTATGCTTCCCTGAACAGGTTAGGATTAATCCATGAGCATGTTTATTGATTTTATTTTACTTTTTTGTACAAAATCATTCTTAGATAATGAGATTTTAGTCTCGACACTTTTTAGTTTATTACATTTGTAAACTGTGGAATACTTATTACTTTAGATCAACATTTAGCTTAATATTGGAGCAAGAGAAATTCCTGTTAGTTTATTACTTAGCAACCCAGAACAAGAATCAAACATGGAGAACCAACATTTAGCTTTATACTTTACAAATCTGGAGCAAACTTAGAAAGTGCCATCTACTTCACGACCCAGAAGAACTAGAACCAACATTTAGTTTTATACTTACTCCCTGAACAAGAATCAAACATGGAGAGCCAACCCACATTTAGCTTTATGCTTTTTAGTTTATTACATTTATAAATTGTGGAGTACTTATTACAGGGTTTCTCTAGGTGTATTATAAGCCTGGCGGGCCACCAGGCTTTATTTGTGCCCCCACCAGGCTAAGCATTGCTTATTTGTTTAAGTCTTTTTAAAATGTTTGCTTTTTTAAAGATTTTATAGTTGGTGTTCAGGTACTAATCTTCCAATATTTCAATAACACATAATTATCAAGTGATATTTTCAAATTTCCTGTCAACTTTAAACATTTTTTGACTAAAAACACAGCGTGTTGCTGGATGATTGATGGCCCGAGCGCCCAACCACCAGGCTTAGCAGGTTTATTTTAGACCAACTTTACTGTTTTGACTTTCTTTCAGTTTTGTTTGTATTTCCTTCTAATTCATGTAAGCCATTGTGCAGCCCATACAGACCAATTCAGTTAGATGTACTTAGAAGTAACCATTTCATAACAACCATTTCATCTCATTTGTTATGAGATGACATTTCATCTCATAACAAATGAGATGAAATGTCATTTGTTCTTCTTCGAGCACATCTGAAGAAATTCAGATGTGCTCGAGTTCCGTAAGGGTTGCTAGGTGACGGGGTAGGGTTGCTAGGTAACTGTGCAGTAACCGTTGATTGTGAAGTTTTTGAAATAGCTCATTTTTTTTTAAAAGTTCTTACACTATTTTATAGAAGCAATTAAGATCCAAATGGAAGTACTAGAAGCATGTTTTTAATACTTTTGTTCACCTTGTCAAAGGATGTGTGGGTTTTTTTTCATCATGCCTCTTATTTGTTTGATTTTTTTTATTTTTTATTTTAGCGTGTGGTCGCCTGACAGTGGGAGCAAACTGTTGTCAGAGTTGGGCTTGCCAGAGGACATCCTGACTGGAAACGTTTATCCAGAGGAGTATCTTCGACTTTTCCAGCTGATGGACAAGAGTCAGGAGTTCACACAGAGCTGGCTTTATGAGGAGATCCTGGAGAACACACAGAGGGAGGGCTGGGGCTAAAATAACAACACAACTAAACATGTGTTCAATAATCTACTGTAGTATGATGAAACAGGACAGTAAGATAGATAAATAGCCCTAAGAGTGTAACAAATTATCCATCAGTTCTGTTACTTAAATAGCTTAAAAGTTTCTGCTATGAATATAATTTTCTTTATTTATATTTCAGTGACTTCATAGTTTGGACATAAATATACACAAACAGAGGCTCTTCATCCATCACTGAAGCTTCAGGCTATGCAAGTGATCCCATACATCCAACATCCTAGTGTGCTTCACTTGATAATACAGCTGCTGCTTTATTTAGTCAGTTTACTGCAGTAGCAGTGTAATGACCTGCATACGTCTTTATGTGAAGCAAACCCAGGAAAAAAAGCAATGCAGTGCTGTTTCATTATATGACAGCAGCTGTTTGTATTTTTATATTTGTCCATTTGTGCATGTGAAATTTCATGCTTTATGAAATGTGTAAGTTAGATATGTTGATTTAAAAACAAAATATATCAGACTTTTTTACATCTAGCCCAGGTTTTATTGGTGCTCTGTCAATTGGTCATAAATCAGATTGATTAATAAAGCTATTATTTGCTTTCTTGGTCATTGACAAAGAAAATGTGATGATTTGAAGAAGTTTTTTTTTTTCACATTTTTGTCTAATTGTTTCTGCAGAAATCCACAGATCAGATAATTTGTTTTCAGAACAACCCTGTGCACTTCACAAATCTGGATTTTATGGAAGAATGATTAAAGTCAACAAGATGTGAAGAAAAAAAGACTATATTCTTGAGCAAACATGGTGGTGGCAGCATACTAAGGGGATGCTTTTCTTCAAAAGGGCCAGAGTTATTGGATGCAGTGCAGTGGGAAGTAAACTGCTAATTGGTCATAGGAAGATGGAGCCAGAGCTTAAATGGTTCAGATCAAAACGTATGTTAGGATGACCTAGTTCAAGCCTACGCATAAATCTACTTTATAATTTGTGACAAGATATATAAGCTGATGTTCAAATCTAAATGACCTGTTTTGGAAAATTCTGTCTCGGTGCGTAAACCTGGTAGGACTGGTCTGAATACCAGTCCTCCTTCCTCTGGACAAAAATGTGCTTTTCTAAGTTTTTTTTTTTTCTTCACAATGTGTAGTATGCGGCCCAAGGTGGTTTAAGTTGAATTTGAAAGAAAACTTTCAAACTCAGAAAATACTCTCTTTTTTTTTTCTAAGAAATTTCTGGAAATTTTTGGCTTTTCAAACTCAAAAAATTCCTCGTTTTTCCAAAAAAGTTACTGAAACTAATCTCAGAATGGCTGAGTTCTTTTCTAGCTAAATTTAAAATTTTAATTGAAACTCAAAAAATTCCTTGTTTTTTTTGAGAAACTTCCTGAGATTAAATTTTCTAGCAAATTTGTGACTTTTCAAAACTTTTTCTTGAAAATTTGAGATTAATCTGAAATTTGAGTTTTTTCTGGCAAAGTTTTTGATTTAGACTCAAAAAATTCCTTGTTTTCTCTTGAAATTTCCTGAGATTAATCTCAAAATGTCTGAGATTTTTTTTATTTTTAGCAAAATTTCAACTTTTGAAACTAAAAAAATTACTCGATTTTGGGCGGAAATTTATTTATTTTTTTTTCTGTATACACCGTCGCACCCTTCACATTTTTGCGCTGCTTTCTGCTGGTGTGTCACGCTAAACACAAAGTGAAACATGGACGGTAGATGGCGCTAGAGCCCGTGGTCGGTGTAGCTGAGAGCGGCAGCAACGACCCCTGGCTGTGTCTGACTGCGGGTAGCGCCTGCTTTACACTCCGTACAACAACAACATCCTCGGCAAGGTGTCTGATGCTGAGCTCTCCGCCCTTCAGCCTCTCTCTTCAGCCGTAAGTACGTCCTTAACGCGCTGCGTCGTAACGTTTATTCCGTTGTAGCAGTGGCACTGCAGCTAGCGCGTGGAAGTGTAAAGAAAATGACGGTGCGGGTTCCTGAAGGTGGCCAGATGTGTCTCCTGTTCGGCTGGGCGCTAGCTAATGCTAGCCCGGTAGCAGCATCCACCAACGTCAAGACAGACATTTCACTGTAGCGATTCGACATTAAATGGGTCAAAATGAAGTATTAGTTTGTAGATCCTCTCGGAGGTTTTCCGTCTTTTTGGTGAAGCAGCACAGACCTCGTTTATTATTCCTGCTTCGTTTTTTCGAAAGCAACGTTCGCAACTGACAGATCAGAAATACAACATGTTAGTTGAGAGTTCAGCTGTCAGTCACGCCTGGCTTTATGAACTGCCTGCGGACAGCTATGCGCTTTTATTTACTAAATTGTAAATCTCATTCTGGAGACCTGCCATCTTATTTTGTCTGCATGCTGAGTTTTTGGTTATACGCTGAATGTAAAATATGGCCATAAGGTTTGAGCTGTTCTGTTATTCGTTGCTGTGGTTTAGAAGATCTGAACTGAAGCCAACATCAGCGCTCCACCCAACTGATGGGGGTCGTTCAGCTGCAGAGTTCAGGGCTTTTATAGCAACCTAGAAGATTTCACTGAGTGTAGGCAAAATGCCAGGGGCGCACCCAGAGCGTTTTGTGAAGGGCGCCAGATGTTGGTACTTAACAAAAGTTTTATTCATGTTAATAATAGGGCAGTACAGTATTAGGAAAATATGCAGTAACATTGGTGAAAGTTACTATGACGATATGACTTGCAATAAATAAATGCATTTTTTTTATACGTTCCTGCTTTTGGTTGATTGTGAGTAATTTATCCAGCTGCTAGAACACAATTTTATCCATTATTTCCAACTCAATAAGGTTTTATACCAAAGATTTTTGTATTTTTTTTAAACGCGTTGATCAATTTGCTCCCTCTTTCTCTTGTAAAACATTTTTATTCTGCATTAAACAAGTGTTGACAAATATATTAATGGCACACAGACCTTTAATGCATGGAACCTAAAATAATAAGCCAATACTAATTACAGTCTGGGCAGTTCTTTGCAATATGCATAGTTATGTTTCCGTTATGAATGTGCGCAAAACTTTGTTTATATTACACTAATGTCAACAAAACCCAATTTCGCAATTGTGGTGTTTCCATTAAATAAGAGATACAATTAAAATCACACTTGAATACGTTGGTTAATGCAATAAGTCATCAAAAACATGCTGTGTCATCATCTTTGTCATTTCTGCCAGTAGTAACATTATGATTAAAAAAAAAAAATGTTTCCATTGCAGTTTTGCAAATTATACTAATTTTGATTCACCACTTCATCCTAGCACAAAAACTTTTTTTTTATAAAAAAAAAAAAACAAAAACAGTTTTTTTAAAAATTGCTGTTTTTCCTTTAAGCACACTTATTTTCTTAATCCCAATTTGCACAATTATTGTCAATGGAAACGCAACTAGTGACAAGGCGATGATAATATATCGGTACCGAGTATCTCTGCTAAAAATCAGCCAAATTGATATGTTAGCACATCCTTTTTATAGCTGCTGCTATAATGTGTCCATAATTTTTAAAAACTCTCCTTCTCTTAGTCTTTAACTTATGGTCACTGTGTCATTTTAAAATGTGAGTTAAGCTCTCGCAAATGGCTAAACTTCTGACATGAATATGTTTTGAAAGTTTACCTCATTTTAAGAATATTTTAATGTAACTCACCAGACTCTGTCTTTTGCTCTCCTAATTTCATGTTTTTCTGTTTCTCTTGGTGGCAAACCCACTCCACCATGTTAATGTCACATAGTTTTTATTAGGTGAGCTTTAACAAGCAGATTGGGGTATTTATCCTCTTTTACCTCTGTGTTTGTCCATTTGGCTGAAAGTCACTGTCTGCCTGTGTCCTCTTGTGTCGTGTATTATTCATGGCCCCCTGTGGGGTGAGGACACTGATTATAAAGAAGAGTGGGAGACGGATGTCTCTGTGGGAGAGGATCGTCTGACGACCAGATCCTGCATAACAGAGAAACTCCTAAAACGGCTCAGAATATCGTCTGTGATTGTGATCTTGAGGTTGCTGGAGCGTAAAACTTAAATGCCAGAGATGTTTGTCTCGCTGTGTTTGCTGGATCATTCACAGACTGGAGCTATGTTAAGTTTGTCTGTTTCTTTTAAAAGGTGAGGGAAAGCAAAAAGTCGTTTCATTCAGAGGGCGTGGTCTCTTGTTAAAATATAATCTGCTTATGAAACATTGGTGGTCACAGCGCAGTATGTGCTCTCACCTCCCTGTAGATGGAATAAGCTGCAGAAAACTGGGACGGCTCTGTTCCTCTGAGATCGGCTGTAATTAACCTGAATCTGTGTGTTGGGTGAGATTTCGGATTGTTTTCGTACTGATCCTCCTCCTAAACGTGATTTTAATTCATGTCTTTATCTCCTTTTGCGTTGTTAAGGGAGTGTCCAGTACTTTTGCCACCTAAAAGTAGATTTTTAAGAGATGGCCTAACCAGTTCCAGTCTGAAGTCTGGTTTCGGACCAGTTGTTGAAGGGCAGCTCTAGGGGTTGGTGAAGTGGTTAATCTGGTTGTGTCAGTCTTGACTGTTGCTGAGTCAACCTTAAACAGAAGCAAGGCAGTAAAAGTGAAGAAAAAACTGAGCTATTGCATAATACTGATTTGCGCTTTAAGTTGATTTACTTGTTCGTTCACCTGCCTGCTTTTGTTCCAATTCAATTCAATTTAAAATACTTCGTTGATCACAAAGGGAAATTAAATGTTGTTGTTATTCATATTAATTCAAATTCTTCAGTTATTGTTGATGATGTTGATGATGATGATGGCTGTTGGCAGCACAGATCTCCTGTAGGGGTCTGCGTTACAGCGAATTTGAAGAAGCCTCTGACTGAAGACACTGTTTTTCTCTCATGATGTAGATGATCGGGGTTGTCCATAATTTTCTCGATTTTGTGTAATCCAGGTTTATTTATTTATTTATTCCAGATTTTCAACTAAGGGACATTTCCCATGGAGATTCCAGGTGTAATACAGAAAAGTCAGAATTTAAATAATTTTCCATTTCTGGGTAAATAAGAAGATAAAAATACTTTTTCATGGAAATATGGTTGAGCCTGATTCCTTTTTCCATTATCTATCTATATATATTTATGAAGTGTAATTTTAGCTTTAATTGTTTTTAAATTGTGTTCATTATTGGTATTTTACCCAAATATTTGTTTTTAAAATCTTTAATCATAATTTATCAGTCATGATTCATATATTTAAAACTGAATTGATTAAAGCTAATCATAACGTTCCCTAAAATGTGAATTAAATATTTTCCACACCGCTGAATTGAATTGAATTAAACTTGAGAAAAGTGTTTCATAATTTAATGTCCAGTAAATTTAAAAACTGGCAGAACATTTAGCAATCAGAGTTTGGCAAAATATGGAGTTTAGAGCAGAAAAAAAATACTTTTATTTCTCTGTCTCAAAAACAAAAGTTGTGAAACTCAGGACCTTAAACTTGATTACACTGCAAAAAAAAAAAAAGTCTTAGCACACTTGAAATAAGACAAAACTAACTTACAAGTTTTCAGCAAGAAATATGAGTTTGTTTTAAGTAAATAATTCCTTAATATTGATGAAAAAGTACTAGTTTCACTCCCAGGTTATTTCACTGACAGCTAGCACCTTTTCATCAATATTTGGGAATTATTTACTTAAAATAAGCTCTTAGAAATTGGTGAAGAGTTACTTGTAAGTTAGTTTTGTCTTATTTAAAATGTACCAAGATATTTGCACTGGAAATCGGACAAAAATACTTGGTAAGATTTGTTTTTGCAGTGTGTGATTCATCCGAGCATGTAATCGTTAATACTTATGCTGCAGAGTGAATGTTTGTATTTGACAGTAACAGCAGATCTTTACCAGTTAAAAGTTATAATCAGCTGGAAGAGAGCTGCAGTCATGCAGGTTTAAGACAAAAGAAGAGTTGGACAAACTACTGTAACTTCATGTCGATAATCTCTTCTGGCTCGAAGGTTCATTTGACAGCTTAGGAATGATGCAACACTTGTTTCACATGCTGTTTTCCCTCTTTCCTGTCTAAATAGACTCAAACCCTGTCGGCCATGTTTAAGCTTTGTCTGAAGGCAGGTTGTTTAGTCTTGTTTTTGTCGTCTCTGCAGGCCTGAAGAGAGGCTTCCCTGACTGCAGTAACTGGTCCTCACTGTAGAAGCCAATGGATTATGGTGGTTACTTTTTACGTTTCCTTACAAGATATATGGTTGAATAAAAGCTCAGAACCATTGTAGAGTAGTAATTATATGTGATTTAGGGAGAAAATCGTAGCTGAGAACAGGGGAGGTTGTTTTGGCAGCATTTTAGCGATGCTGTGGTTGCTGTTGTCTCAAGTTGCAACGGACAGTCTTTGAATAATGTACAAAGGAAAATGAGTCCCTCTCTTTCTGTCAAATCAGACTTCTTTCTTCTTTCTATTCTTTTATGTACCCAGCTGATTCGATCTTTTTATCCTCAGGTCTGTTTGAGATGGAGGGCAACGCAATGTCACAAGTTCACGTTGACGGCTTTGATCTCTGTGACAACTTGTCAAACTCAGAGGCTCTCACCGCCCAAACGCAAAACCTCAATGAGACGCTGGCGCAAACTCCCCCTCTTCCCCAAAACGATGAGGGAGGAACGTGCAGCCCCGTCCAGAAACCGTCTCTGGACAACAATGAGACGGAGGAGGAAACGGGGATAGAGGAATACTCACTAGGAGGCAGAGACGTGGATCAGGAGGAAGATGTGGATGAAGTGATGAAGGAAGAGGAGGAGGAGGAATCTGAGGCGTCGAGTTCTTTGATATGCTGCCGATCTCCAGACAATCTCATGACTGATTCCTCTTATTCGGAGACAGGTACTGCTCACACATACATGCTGATCGTCGTTTTGAATCTATCCGCGTCTTTTTAGTTTTTTGAATAACAATGGTCGACAGCTAAAAAATGTCTGGGGTTTTTCAATTTACAGAAATCCAAGTTTGTAATATTTAATTGATACACTCCAGGGTTTCCCACAGTGTATTATAAGCCTGGCGGGCCACCAGGCTTTTCTTGTGCCCCCACCAGGCTTAGCGTTGTTTATTGTTTTTATTTCATTTTTTTAAGGATTCCCTTTTTAATAGTTGGTGTTTAGGTATTAATCTACCAGTAGCGCACAACTGTATATAATATCAAAGTTCCTGTTAACTTTAAACAT
Organism: Girardinus metallicus; assembly: GCA_903067095.1. Taxonomy (NCBI): domain Eukaryota; kingdom Metazoa; phylum Chordata; class Actinopteri; order Cyprinodontiformes; family Poeciliidae; genus Girardinus; species Girardinus metallicus. Next base: position 17,866 of record CAEGAE010037333.1, read on the forward strand.
TTTTAAACTCAAAAACATGGCGGCTGGCTGGATGACTGCCCTTATAACCCGAGCATCGGGCTCACAAGGTTTTCTGGGGGAAACCCTCCACTCTGTTAGAGAACAAATTTTTTCTTCTAAAACTTTCTTTGGATGATAAACATTAACAGAAATGAACTGATAATGTCACGAAATGTAATCGATTTAGTCAGAAGAACAGATTTCTATAAATCAAATTAGAATAAAATCGGACCAGAATGAGAAATTCAGCAAAATAGTCCTAATTCAGTTGAAAAAAAAAAACATAGACAACTTCCAAAAAATAATCTTTACAAAACAAGCAATTATTCATACAAGTAGAAAACACAAACCAGCACTGAGTCACGGTTAATGAATCATAAAACGGGAAGCAGCAGGTTGAAAGTTTAAAAAAAAGGTTTTGCAGAAATAACTTTGAAATCATGTGAAGAAAAATAAGACCTGAAACATTACCTCAGCTCTGAACAGGCAGGATTCCTTCTGCATGCCATCTCACACTCCCACATATCTGCTGCTGTGCTGAGCTCTGCACGTTTACACATCCTGGGACGCAGTGGCAATCACTCACCAGAGCAGAACCGTCATAACTGAGTGAGTTTTAGTGTTTTTACATTAAATGACTGCATGAGGAGTCATTTTTAACCTTAATAGCTGACACTAAATGGCTCACCGGAATTAGCTTCACCTGGGCGTCAATCACACCTGGATAAAGCAGATTTAGGGGTAAATTAGGGCGAGCTGCACTAACTTTTGACAAAATATCTTAATATTAATATTTTTCATTATTATGTTGAATGGTTCATTAAATGTATTTAACAACTGAAATAATTCTTCACATCTAAATTATGCTGAATGTATTATTATTTTATTTTGGCATTTAAAGTACATTAAATCAGGAATGTAAAGAAAAAGCAACTGATAAAATGTACTCGTACACCTAAAACATCAACATTTATTAACAAAAACTCATCAGTTTTTCTATAATACCTTTTAATAATATTTAAAAATATCTGTCACCATTCAGTACTTCATAAAATTTGCTTTTTTAAAGGTGCAACTTGGACACTGTTGCCTTGCAACAAGCAGGTTCAGGGTTCAAACCTCAACCTATGTTCTTTCTGCATGTTATGTCAAAGGACATAACATGCAGTTATGTCATAATCTACAATAATGTATTGTAGATTATTGCGTTTAATAATCTACAATACGTACAACACAGAGGAACCAAACGAGAATGCACGATATAAAGTTGTGTTAATCATTATTGCCTAAATAGAGGAGTTGGCAGCTTATTCTGTTGAGGAAAGAAAGAAAGAGAATAAGAAAGAGAGAGAGAAAGAAAGAAAGGTGCAGAAGTTCATTGGACTCTATTGCATTTGGTGCAGTGCACAATGTGCAGCTCCATCTCGCTCAGCTCCTATCAGTCACACAGCCCAGATGATCTGCGCTCGACTCTGTCAACAAGCGATAAATTAGAGGCAGAAAAACTAAAAGCAGGAAACGTTGCATTGTTTATTCAAATTATGATCTAAAAACAAAATCAGTAAAATTTTGTTTTAAATAATATGTCAGGTTTACTTCTGGCTCAGGGCTATAATTAAAGTTAATTAGTTGAGTTTAAACTCTAAAAATAGTGCAGAGTATGAAACCTGTAGTACTGACATCCTCCAGCAGAGGGCAGAAGACAAGAATAGGAATAAATACAGCAGGTTTTTGAAGATAGTACCTATTTACTGAAGTCAATAAGGAAACTTTGGCTTTTTCTGGGTTAATTTTAGCATTGAGAATGTGAAGTTAGAGGAAATGTATATCTTCTGACTGTAACTGAAACACAATAAGGCCTATAACACATTTTGCTGGATGATAAATTGACCCAGAAGTTATTTTGATAAATGAAAATATTGTTTTGAGAACGTTTTCAAATGACGAAAAGGAAATGGGATAATAATGCAAGTACACCCTGTAAAGATCAATAAACTTTCATTTTTAATGAACGTTTAACTCTGGAAAATAAATAAAATGGATTCTGAAGTTTCCATTGAGACCACAGCACCAGATTGAAGACTTTTGTCATCCAGTCTTTGTAGAAAGCAAGAGAGACATGAGAAAATGTAATTTATCAAGCTTATTTTGATTTATGCAAATAATTAAAACAAAAGGGCCTGTCTCTCAAAATTAAGCTTTCTTCCCTAACACTCTTAAGCGCATATGTAGGTAAATCAGCACTGATCTCATTATAATCCTAACACTGAACCTTGACAACACCTTTACTATGGTGCACACCAAATGAGAGCCACCATCAAAATGGTAATTTTTTTTATTCCTTCTGGCTAAAGTACAAGAATTAACAACATTTTTGTTAACCATTCCACTTTAAAGATTAAATATTTGTTCCCTGCGTAATGTTTTTGTTGAGTTTAGTTGTTGTGTTCTCTACTTCCTGCTTCAACCATGCTACCCTCTAGTTTCTTGTGTCTGTGTGTCTTCTCTGGTGACGTCTACCTGCGTTTTTCTCTGCAGGCAGTCTGTTGGAAACTCCATTTCCCTTCAGCCCCGGGACCAGTCCAGAACCTGCATCCCCCGTCATCCCAGTCATCAGTCCAGAAACTTTACATCCCATTAATTCACTGGAACTGAGTCAAAGCGGAGAGGAAGTCATTTCCAGTTCCACCAGCTCTGGGTTGGATTCAGCCGCAGTAGAGTCGGCCATCTGCGGTCAAGCGGCTACATTTACCACAGAGTCGGTGGGTTTAACCTCAAACACTCAGCTTGACGGATGTTCAGGGACCAGATGTAACACACTCGCCCCTGATGCAACATTAAAAGACTCCTGTCCAGAACAGCTTACCTCTTCCAAGGATCCCGTCTCCGACTGCGGGCCTGCTTTGACTGGAGTGACCAGCAGCTCAAGTACCAACAGAGAACCCTCAGCCTTCACTACAGGGAGTCATACCACAACCACGTCCTCAAATCAGGAAGAGTTTACCACCAGTCCAGTTGCTGATTATTCTTCAGTCTCGACCTCGTCAACAGGGTCTGCTTTAAGCCCAACTCTCCTGGCGTCTTTGGAACAGATGGCAGAAAGAGATGACGATGCCCACCTTCCTCAGTACCTTCACCAGGTAATCTTTTGTCTTTCGTCTCTATGTTAAATGGGACCTATTTCGCAAAATTCATATGTGGCACGTTTTTTTAGTGCCTCCATTTGCGCTTCAGCTGAGTCTGAGAAGCAGCCCAAACGCTTAAAAAAAACACCCAGACATTTTTATGACAATATGTTGATGTTTTTTAGTGTCTGGAAAGTGAGACGTTTCAAAAACCTCCAGATTGGTAATAGGCACCTCGCCATTACCTAGCCCCGCCCTGTTGCCTAGCAACACAAGCTGAGCTCCAGCCGGTTTTACTGCTGCATGCCCTGTATAATGGCTCCTGGAAAAAACTAATGTTTTGTTGTGAACTTCCCATCCAGAAACCACTTGCTGCATTCTTTTTGGTTGAGGAGGAGGTTTCGCTTCTGCTTTTCAAAGATGTACGGTTGTATAAATACGCATCTGTTTGCAGGTATTTTTTGTGTGAGTGTAAACGTTGAGTTTGGGACGTGGCCTGGAGCTGCTTGTTTGGACTTAAAGTGACAGAGGCCCTAAAATAGGCAGAACTGAGCAGACTGAAATCTCATTATCTAAGAATGATTTTGTGCAAAAAATGTAATGAACATGTTTTACAAAGCCCATGGATCTCTAGTAACTTGTTGAAGGAAGCGTATTAGGTGACCTTTAGACACTTTGAACTGGGCATTTCCCATTTAAACGTGTCTTTCCAGCATGTTATGCTGGCTTTCTGCCAGCCTCATCTGTTCAGATCATTGCTTTCACACGAGCATTTAAAGGGCTGCTACTCATCCAGTCGACCTCACGGCACTTTGCAGCCTGGGGCCGGGGTGTTTCTGCTGGCATGTAGGAGCCAGATGCACACTTCATTGAAACTCGCACTCGGTGCTCACCCTCAGGTTCTCTGTGTTCGTTTCACTCTCGCTCGCGGAGCTGCGTGACTGAACTCGTACGTTCGGAGGCAGGCTAATATTCGTCAGTTTGACAGCGAACACCTGACCCGTGCTGGCTTCCAGATTAAATAAGAGCGTCGGAGCAATGGAGGAAGACGCCTGACAAGAAGGCAGCGCATCGTTTGAGTTGAGCTTGTTGTCACGTCCTGGCTGCGACGTCATTTGGTCGCTGAGAATTAAAAAAAAAAGTTTAATTAATGCTTTTTGTTTCTGAAGAATGTCAAATTCTACTCTAATTGATATTCTTATTATTTGTGCATGCTGTTATTTTACTTTAGTTCTGCAACTAATCAGTTGACACCCATCTTTGGATTATTCTTAACCAACTTAAACAGTTGTCATTCAGTCAGGTTTTAGATCTGCATCATGATATAACAACAAACACACCATAATTGAAACTTTAAAATAAGCTAACTGTAAGGATTGCATCATCCCATAAACCATAAAATGTTCTGATTTTACTGCTGTCACAAAACTCAAACTGTGGGATTTAGAAGCAGCAGTTTATTAATGTGGTATGAACTAAATTTAAATGCTTTAAAAAAACTTACCAGGCAGAACAGAGAGCAGCCTGAAGCAGTTTCTGATCCCAGTAGGCTGCCTAGAAAGCCAAGCAGTCGTCACCGCCCTCACTTCATTTGACATGCGAGAGCCTTATGCTTCCTCGCTCAAATACACGCTGCTCTTGTTCTGAGATCAGCTGGGCGACATGAACGCCACGCTCGCTGAAAAGAGGTACAGGGTATTACGCTGTCTCTCGTTTTCCTCTGTAATTATTCATCCGTCTTATTTACAATTCATTCTCTGGGAAACAAAACGACGCTGTTCCTGTTTCATCATGATTTTTACTTCTTAGGTAGAAGTTAGCTCAGTTTCCTGTAGTGCTCTTATCTTATATATCACTGCCTTTTCTTTCTCTCCGTCTTGACGTATCTTCTTGTTCCACGTCGATGATCTTTTGTGAAGACGTGTTCTGGTCTCTGATGGCTGACCAGATAAAAGCATTTTTAAACTCTGTCCTCTCTTTCCCTTCAGGTCGCCGAGACCTTCGTCCTTCAGAAAGACTGTATCCTTGTTATGCGTACATGCTTATGTTTTACTGTATTCATTTAAGTATTTCAGTATTATTATAGCAGATAGAAAATGAGCAGAATAATAATTTTGTTGCTATTTATTTGAGGTTATGGGTAAACCTGTCACGATAAGCAATAACTCAATTAATCGCATGATAAATTGGACAACAGTCTTTAAAGAGATGCTTCCTTTTAATATTGTTGAAAAGCCGCCATTTTGAGAAATACTGCAAACATTTAACTTGTATGCAGCCGGTTTGCACTACCTGCCACTGTTACCTGTTTTCCCTGTCTAAGCTCAATGACTGTTGTATTTAAGATGCAGCTTTGGCTACTGAGACTTCATGATCAGTTTTGATTATTTTTGATTTGGTTTCTTTGTTTGTTTATTTTGGATATGTAAAAGTTTTCTAGTTCCAGTGTGAAATATTCTTCGGCTGGCCATATTTGCATTAATAAGCTATTATTATTATTATATTAGTTGAAAATGGTCTCAAAATGCCAACATTATCACTTATCTCAGTAGTTTCTGGGACAATTTGTCGTCTGGCTCTATAAAGCTCAATTCTACATGATGCTCGCAGGATAACAAAGAAGAGCATTTAATGAGAGGACAGAATGACGGAAGGAGAGGTGAAATCGCAGCGTTTACCGTAATCGGAGGGAAAGCCAGTGGGTGTGAACACATGAAGGCATGAGAGAAAAGGGAAAGCAAGCTTAGCTGCAGTGAATCTGTAGAGCGCAAGTTGGTGAGAGAAAGCATTGAGCTGTGTCAAAGAAGGCTTGTGTTTTGGCTGCTCATATCCATAAACATGAGACTTCAGGCCCCCGTCCTCCGATGTATCGGTTCTCCTGCCTTTGTGTTTCTTCTTCCTCTCACCCGGTCACCCCGCTGTACGACCAAAATCTACTCTGCAGCCTCTCATTTCGTTATATGTTGACGACAAGTATTTACAAAAGTTGGAAACGGCTAGCTTAGAAACGCGACCCGTACCTCCTCCCTGCTGATGATGTTGATCAGATTACCGACTTTATCCGATTTGACACCACGTGATTTATGTCAATGAGTCATGAACGGTGTTTCCCTTTACACAGAAGAAGCCTTAAAAACGTACAAAAAACGAGATGCTAACCAGTTTTCTCCGCACATGCTAGGCTACATGACGGCGGGGGGTTGTTTCCATAGTTACCAATGGTTAGACATGTACTTTTTCCATAATGCGATATTTCATATCCTTCTAATCATACTTACTTATAAGGTTTATGAACGTTAATCTTCTTATCTTGTTAAAAAAACGTGGTCGCTATAAGTCCGCGGTTAAACCGAGGGCTGGACGTCTTTATGATTGACATATCCGTCGCCGCCATATTTCCTCACTGCAATAAAATGACAAGTTTGGTTTCTATCCTTGTTTGTTTGTGTCCAGCCGACCTCGCAGCATCCTATGACCATTTTTAAAGCGAAATCAACGAAATCAAAGCGATATTAGGCCACCACATGTTTTTTTTGACAGGCTGTACAGGAGCGCGTAGGTTGTTTTGACGTCCATCACGGCGGAGCGGGCGCAGTTCTGGAGAGCGTGACGTCACGCGCTAAAGGTCAATCTTCCATCATCGCACCGCTGTTGTGTAATTTCTGAGCGGCGTGCAGCTCTCGTTTCTCCTGCCTCTTAAGGTTATCTTGTTCTTGCTGTTGGTGTTCCTCTACAGGCAGCAGGTTTACCAGCTACATGGAAAAAAATGAATCAATTTTTTAAAAATGCAAATAAAGTCTGGATTATTACTAGCAAAATACAAAAGTTAATGTCAATTCAAGATCTATGTCAGGTTTTTAGCATGGAAGGATGTAGCAGGTCATTCTGTGCTGGTTCATGTGTGTTTAATTCTTGACGTTAGCTTCTCAGACCAGCGAGCGTTGTTGTTTATCCAGCTAGAGCAGCTTTACCACCAGAGAGTGTTGGAAAACCTGAATGCACTTCAACAGCAGTGGGGTAACACACAGCACACTTCTATGTATATATAGAATATATGTATATATATATATATGTAACCCAGCATCATTTTCAGAGTACATTATTAACATGTTCAGTGTTGATTTACTACAAATCACTTACCATGTGCTCAAATGTTAAACGTAGAATGTCACAGTTTCATTTGAGCTCTTTCCGTCTCAGTGAGTCGCTGTGGAGGAGCGTCCCCGGAGCTGGCAGCCACACACCTGGACTCTCTGAAACACATCTGCCAGACACACTCCAGGCAAGCCTGCATGTTTTTATGGAGTCGATACATGAAATGTTGAGTCAGGCTCTCCAGCAAAAGCAGTTGATACAGATAGATTTTTTTTTTATGATTCACATAAATAAATAAATGTTCTTTAAATAAAAAAGTTTGGGTAAACATAAAGTTTTTCTCTTTTTTTTTTTATAAACTTATTTGTTTACAACCATATTTGTACAATATTTAGTACAAATATTGACCTTATTCTGATTTTTTAATAAGAATTAGCAAAACATTTCTAGACCAAAAAAAGGAAATCATATGCATTTCTTTTTATAAAGAAAACACTCAAGACTATTTTATGTTTCATATCTACAGTTTTTTTTTTACAGATTATTATTTATAAATATAACAGTACATCGTTTCTTTAAAATATTGTCTCCTGCAAATCACAAAAAAAACTTTTTCTTTTTAATAGAGAACATATTCTCTATTAACACTGTAAAGTTTGCAGAATGATTAGAAGATGTACCGAAGAGTTTTGTGAAAAGGGAAATCATTTCAAGACGTCACTTGTAATCAATGACAGAAATGACACCAATCAACAATATTTCTATTCTTTAAACCCACCATAATAACTCAAAAAAGATACGTAGAAATAATGTCCAGGTTTTGACACTGATTGTTTTCACAGCAGATCTTGTTTATGAGAAATAAGTTGGTGAACATCTTGGACAAGTTCAGGATTAATGTTAAGAAGAAAATTACAACAGCATGTTGTTTTTCGACACACATCTATTCCGGATCACCAGAGTTCACTAGTAACTAGTTTCATTTACTTGATTACATTTACTTGTGTAACTTTTAGGTGTAATTTTACTATCCTGTACGTTTTACTTTTACTAAAGTAATTTTATTTACTTGAGTAAAATATTTTGGATTCTCTATCCATCCATCCATCCATTTTTTGTACACCTTTGTCCCCAGTGGGGTCAGGAGGTGCTGGTGCCTATCTCCAGCGAACGTTTTGGGCGAGAGGCGGGGGTCACCCTGGACAGGTCGCCAGTCTGTCGCAGGGCAACACAGAGACACACACTCACACTTAGGGACAATTATAGAGAAACCAATTAACCTGACAGTCATGTTTTTGGACTGTGGGAGGAAGCCGGAGTACCCAGAGAGAACCCACCATGCATAGGGAGAACATGCAAACCCCGGGCCGGGAATCGAACCCAGGACTTTCTTGCTGCAAGGCAACAGTGCTACCAACTGTGCAGCCCTGGGATTCTCTATCTACTGAATGAAAAATAAAGATGTTTTACAAAAAAGACATACAACTGCAGATTTTGTTAAAGTTCCATCATTTGATTTGTAAAAATTTTATTTTGACTTTTCGTTACTAATATAAGATATTGTCATTTTGGTCCTTTTAAAATACCAACATTTCTGCTTAATGTTAAAACTTGTTCTGTCTGTTTATGCTATTTTTAAATATTAAATGATTGATCATTTGATCAGCTACTCAATAATTGAGTAGACTTTTTACCAAATGGCTTTTTACTTTTAAAATGTAGAAGTATTTCTACTTTTACTTGAGAAAGATTTCTGGATTTTTTTCACACTGAATAAAAAACAATCACGTTTTAACCGGAAATTCATCAGACACAGACCTGCAGTTTTTATTAAAGTTTCACAAGTTTTTTTTATTGAACGAAAACAATTTGGAAACATTTTATTTTCCCTGATTTTATTATTTTTGTCCTTAAAATACCAAAAATTTCCACTTAACTTGATATTTTGGTCTGTCTGATGATGTAATTTTTAAATATTAAACGATCGATACTTTGATCAGGTACTCAGTACTTTTTACCAAATACTTTTTTTACTCTTGCTTGAGTAATTTCCTGGACGGCTACGTTTTACTTTTACTTGAGTAAAAACATGTTAAAGTAGTTCTAGTCTTACCTAAGTAAATTCTTTGGGTCCTCTGCGTGTGTTGCGTAAACTCTGTGGTGTGATGTGAGTCTGCTTGAGTGACATAAATACAAAAATGTGATGAGTAATGAAGTGATGGGTAAACCATACGTCCCTTGGCCTCTGCTGCTGCTGCTGCTGCTGCACTTTCAGACATTTGAGCCACTGCACTGCTAAGGTTTCACACACAGACACAGACCGAGTCGTGTTCCCTTGCCTTCAGAGGACATTTCCTTAACTTCCGCTCTTTTTCTAGACACTATGATCCAAACTCTCCCTCCCGTTTATGCCTCTACATAGTTACATCTAGTTTAAACTGTTTTCAATAAACTCCTTTTACTCCATGATGCCCCCAGACCTCCCATCACATTTTAGAAACACACACAGCCAGCACACACTCACAGGTTTTATCAGCCAGGGAAATGTGTTCAGGCTAATATTAGATTGGGAGAGCAGAGACGGGTCACGCATCTTCTGCGTCGTCTTTCGCTAAAACCAAGACGGACCTTCTGTCCGCTCAGCCTTCTGATTCTGTCTCTCCTGTTTACAGACCAAGGACACGAGAGGCTGAGGTAAGACATTTTCAGTTTGCTTTGCTTCTGTGTCTTTTTGTGTTTCACAAAGTTACACGTCTCTCTTGACCACCTCACAAGTTACTAATAGTTATTAATTTTTGAGTCTACTTTGTTTTGTCAAAAAAAGAAAAAAACGCTGAAATTAAATGTGTTTAGATGCTTTAAAATAATTTAACAGATATGTGAATATGTGCTCAGGTTGCTTTGTTGGACAATTTGAGCCTTCAGTTTGGCGGAGGGGTTTCCCGCCCTGCATGCATCCCAAGTAAGTGCGTATATTTTAAGAACCGTGCCATTTGTATGCTTAATTCTTTGTAGTTTTTTGGGTTTTTTATTCACATAAGATGTTCATACTGCTTGGAGTTTGTCACATTTTGTGCGAAGTGGAAATGGAAACCATAAATGTGCTTTATGCGAAACACAAAGCAGCGCATCATCGTGAATCATAAAATAAATCACATTCATACAGTCACAATGTTTGTGCATAGAATAAATCACTATGCATACCATAGGTAAATGTTGAATAGTAGTTACTGACTGGGAATAAATCACTTCTTGTAGATTTTCTTAGCTGCCATAGTGAAGCTGTAACGGCTTCCTGAGGTCAGAGGTTCAAACTGATGGAAAAGAGGACGGAGGATATCTGTTAAAATATTCCTTTATGTCGTCCATGTTCTTTTAGCAAACAGTTTAGACGGAGATTTTTGTGGTTTTCCTCTATTTCACCTGCCACACTGTAAAACATTTGAGCCACATTTAGTTGCGTCTACTGTCTTCTGCTCTTTAAGTCAAATAAATTTAGCGAGTTTTAGATTTTGAACCTAAATGTTGAGTTTGTGAAAGATAAACTTACAGCAGAAAGTTGTGTTAAGAGTTGAATAAACTGGAGTTTTTAGGTTAGCACTTAAAAAAACTAAAAGAAGAAAAAGACAGGAGTGGGAACTATTTCCCAGAATGCTTAGCGGCTGTTTTTGTATCCTGAGATGGAAGTGCATTACGTTGATCTGACTTGTTTTATTAAGACAAATGTTTATTTTAAAACTTGAGGATAATGTCGTGTTCACACCAAATGTTTTTGAACAGAAATTTAAAACAAGAATTTTAATTATTATTATTATTAAATTGATATTGTGAGTGAAAACAATATAGAAATGTGTCTCTTTAACCAGGTGAGGATAGCTTTTTTTTCTTGCATATTGTGAAATAATTATCTGGTTTAAATTGCAGCATTAAGTTAAAACTCACAATTAAAGAGTAATGAACTTAAAAAAAAAAACATTTTTTAGACAACTTGTCTTTTGTTGTTAAATCAACTGCATGACCTTCAATTTCTGAGTCAAAACCAAAATAATTTTCTTGTTGACTTCAGTTGCTTTTTCAGCAGGTGGATTTTCATTTCAAGTTAAACCACCTTCAAATGTTTTACAGTGCACTGACACAATAGTGTATCAGCTGAGCTCATTATAGGAGCTGCTTCTCAGTAAAAACGTTGTTAAAGGGTCAACAGAGGAGCCATGTTGTGACGACTTCCTGAAGGCGGAGTTTCAGAAAGAGCAGGAGTTTTTAAAGAGACAGCGACCCAATTTCAAATATGAAGTCAAATTACTTTTTAGTTATATTTGATATATTTAGTAATTTTACAACAACTGAATGTAACATAGCTACTTAATTCTGCTATAATATGCCTGTAAAATACATAATACTGCCTCTTTAAAACTGTTTTTTAGTCTACAGGTGAGGTGATCATACCAGGCCAGTGGCCTATTCCAAGACCGCTAGGTTTCTGTAACAAATAGGAGTCTTTCACTGTTCCGTTTAAATCATTTGTTTTACTGTATTGAAGAGTTGTTTCAATATGTTTTTATTTCTTCTTTTTTTCCACTTTACTAAGAAAAAAACAAAAACAAAAACAATACCGGATATTTATACAGGATTAATATAACGAACTGAAAAGAGATTGCAAAAGATCGTTTTACTCTTTGTGAACAGATGAAACACATTTTCTTCATGTTGTTCGGAAATAAAAAATAATAAATAAAAAATATGAATCTCTGTGAGCATTTCTTAAAAACTATAGAAAAGGTGTTTAAAATTTAAATCCTGAGTCTATGTGCATAATTTACCACTGTTTCACCGGTTTACAGTGAACAGACATTAAATATAAATAAATAAACTTTAGAGAAAAACACTTTGTTTACAAATATTTACACACAGCATTTTTTTGTTGAAATATGAACATATGCACTTAAATGATCTTAAGTACAGTATTATTTGCTTGAGTTTGCATGTTTGTACATGGATAACTTCCTTTCCTGTTTTTTCCTGCAGCCCATCAGGCTAAAGGAGGGATGGAGCAGAGAGACGAGGATTCATCCTGTCCTCCTGCGCTTTCCGACAATTTGATTAAAAGGCTCAGTTCACCTGAAACGGATCAGAAACCCCCGAATGGAAACTCACAGAGGACGTCTTATGGTTCCGATCAGACTCGAAGGCAAGCTGACGGCAGAGAGGCGGAGGGAGGGGGAGAGCGCGCCGCTTCAGCTCGGGGAAACGGGCTGCACCCCTCCGCAGCTGGGGGAATGGATCGCTCCAGCCCCGCAGAGCAGCAGGAGGAAGATTTAGGTCCTGCTCGGGAAGCAGAGGCGAAGGAGGAGGAAGAGGAGGAGGACGGGAGTGAGGTGGAGGAGGCAGCAGAGGCTCTGGAGATGGAAGACGAGGGGACGGAGGACGAGGAGAGGCAGAGCCAGGCGGACACTCATTTGAGTCAGGAAGCTCCCACAGTGGAGACGCTGGTCAGTGGGGCAGAGCTGCAGCTGCGCGGCGAGAAGCTACACCTTTACCAGGACACTCAGGTATATCATTTATTCTTCCATATATGGTCATGAAACTAACTAAAGTTAATGCACTTTTCGGTTTAGTATCCCTGCTGTGTTCATCCCTGCTGTGTTCGTAGGGATGTCTGTATTTTATGCACACCCTAAATGATTTATGCTGCTGCTAGCAACCATTTCTCCTGAAGCAAGAGATGAATTACTGAGGCGTTTTTATTGTTGTTGTTACAGACTAATTACTGTTCTAGAAACCTTTTTGTAAAACACTGTAATACTGTCAATAATAATATATTTTTACTGTTAAAACAACTCAGTTAAAGTAACCAATAACAATTATTCCAGTTATCAATTATTCTGATGGTTAATCTGTTAAAAACGACATATTCATAAGATTTTACATTTAAGCATTTTCTTTATTTTCAAGTTATTTTTTTACTTAGACAGATTTCCATCACATTCATTAATCACAGTAGGGCTGTTGTAAATGATTATTTTAGTACTCGAGTATTCTGTCGATTATTCTTACAGTTGATTAAGTTATCAAATAAAAAATGTATCAAATAAAATCAATTTATCCAATAGTATTACTATTGGATATCAACATCTTCCTCAGTTTTTTACATTTGAGCATCCCTAACAATTTCTTTTCTGTAGTTTAGAAAACTAACCAGTAACAATAACTTTTCAAGTAAACCTGGACAAAAATTATACAAAAATTAGAAATTGTATTCAATTTAACCATATAGAGCCAGGACCACAAAAACATTTGTAAAACGTTATGCTGCTAACACTTGGCTTTCATCAACCACTCGTAGGCGGAAGTGAGAGCGCTGCGCAACACAAATAATCACACGGTGCGCTAAATAATAAAGCGTAATTTAACGAAGCTTCAGGACAGATAATTTGCCTCGAGGTATTTTAATAATCGAAGGTCTTGAATCGTTTGAGGTATCGTTTCAGCCCTGAATTACAGCTTTAGTTTGTCTTTTCAACTTGGAGGAAAACAGAAATGTTTTCCATAACAAAAATCTGATGGACAATAGTAGGTGGTTCTGGTTTTAATCTTTTCCTTAACGGCTGCCGATCGTACAGACAGCAGGTTTTTTACTTAATGTGTCAAACAGTAAATACAAAGTTTCACATTTGGATGTTTACATTAAATATATTCTCAATATGTTTGTCGAACTCTTCGCACCTCAATTTATTACCTCAATTGCCTTAATTTAAGCCTTTTATATATTATAAATACATTAAAAGATGCATTACAATAACAAAATAAACATTTTCTTGGCCAAAATGCAGCAACACAGCATTTCTTAGTGAAAAGTTGATCATTTAGCAAACAACTTACATCATCAACATGTGACCAGCTCAGCTCTTTCTGATAAACATCAGAGTTCAGAGCTGATCTGTTGGTTGTTTTCTGAATTAATCGATTAATAATTAGACTAATAAAATGCGCCTAATAGGAGATTTTCTTTGTTTTTACCTCAAAGTCAAACTGGGTGGAACAGATTTATGTTTTTTTAATCTTAGATGCAAAATGTATGTTTTGTTTTTTTGTACAGTTTTGGCTTAATTATTACTGCTCTTACTGTGTTGCTCATTTAACAAATGTTAACTTTTTTTGAGTTTGATTACTCCAGTTAATGGTTAATCGAGTACAAGTTGACGATTATTTCAATAATCTGTTCATCACAATTAATTCGATTAGTCGTTTCAGCCCTAATAAGCAGGTAGAGTTAAATTTGATCCATTTCTGGATGGAATGGTGCAAAATAGAAAATGTATAAGTTTCCACGATGAATGCAGGAGAACTCTGAGAGCTGCCTGAGCGAGGAGGCGCTGCCTTCCCAGGAGGCCGATTTGGAGCAGCAAGAACTATACCCAGAGGAAGAGGAGGACTACGATTTCCTCAGGAGAGCTCCTTCCCTGGACGAAATGGCGAAGCTCATCACGGTGGAGGAGGTGACTGATTTTCTGTCATTGTTTTTTATTATTTAGTACGATACTCTCAAAACACAGCTGGATATTGAGGTGAAAATGATCAGTTTATTATGTTTTAAAGGTTCTCCCTGGATCTGTCCCTCCTCCTGTAAAAGACACGTCTTCTTCAGAGGGGACCTGTTAGACAAAATTCACATTTTGCACGTTTTTGTCATTCCATTTGGATCTCAAGTGCTTCTGTAAACAGCCCCAGTGCTGAAGAAAAAAACCCGTCCAGCTGGTTTTGGCGAAAAGAGAGAGACTAGTATCTCATTACCCAACAATGATTTTTGTGCAAAAAATGTAATGAACATGTTTTTTTTATTGCCTATAGACCTAAACTAACCTGTTCAAGGAAACATAATGAATCACATTTAAACTATTCCAGATTTTCTAACTCTAATCTAACATGTGTGTTAGATGTAAAGCAGTTAGATTACGTTAGATTAACGTTTTCAGACAGTTGCTTTATTTAAAGAGACCACTCTTAAAGTGCAGAACTAAAATGTGTCTTTTTAAAACATTTTATTTTGTCTTTTTGTACTGTTTTCGTTTAAGGTTTGATATCTCAGGTTCTCACTGGGTTGAAAATGGTTTTAAATTGCTGACTAATGTCATTATTACTTAATATGAGCCACAATTGGACTGACTGAGATGCTCTGGTGTGATCAGGTCAAAGTTCATCTGTCCACTTACCTGTGAACCGTAACTTGTTTCTCAGGGAAGCTGAAGAGGTCCACATTCCAGAACCGGGCTGCGTGATGCACAGTCGTTTAGTTATCAAGTGTCAAGGAGATGGAATCCTTTCTGCTCTTTTCTTTATGCCTGTTGGCGTCTCTGCTGTAAAACGTCTCATCGTTTTGTGTCTTGCGGTGCGTCTCAGATG
The DNA here is from genome assembly GCA_903067095.1 of Girardinus metallicus. Taxonomy (NCBI): domain Eukaryota; kingdom Metazoa; phylum Chordata; class Actinopteri; order Cyprinodontiformes; family Poeciliidae; genus Girardinus; species Girardinus metallicus. The sequence goes on from CAEGAE010037333.1 coordinate 33,486, forward strand.
TCCCCCGCCGCTGGACTTGTCTCCATCTTGAAGAAGCAAAGTGTGTATGTGGACGGCCTGACTGCGTCTGCTGACCCAGAACCCACAGCGGAGAAACCCACCGCCAAGAGACGAGTCCGCTTCAAAGTTCCCGATGACGCCTATGACCATGGTACGTTACTCGATTTATTTCCTTAAAATCACCAATAGAGGAAAACAACATTGTGAATTTTCATTAAGTGGAAGCAAATGTTGCTTTGGTATTCTGTAAAATCAACAAATCCCCGCCTTTTTTGTGCTAATGCATACCTGTTTTTCCACAAAAATGTTAAAAGATGTTGGGTTTGAGTGACTAACTCCCACCTGCAGGTGGCAGTATTTCTTCCTTTTGCTCCACTGCTGCCTCTGCCTTACTTGAAGTCAAGTTAAGGTCCGTGATCGACGTGGAGTGTAACAAAAAGTCACTTTTAGCAACGTACATAAGTGCAAATATCTCTAAATCAGCACAACAAAATCTGTGATTTTCCATCCCAAAAATCACAAAAACAATCTCAAATTTCTGTAGGATTTGATTAATGTGAAAATATGTTCCATATTATTTAATTTTACAAGTAACTTATTGAATTCAGAGACGGCTATTTATCAATATTCCAACAGTTTAGCAGGTTTTATTAGATCTGTTTTATTGGATGTTAAATTGTCTCATAAGTTATTGCGGCAAAAGATAATATTGTTGTTTTGAGACCGAGTAATACCAAGTTCTTAAAGATCAATAAACTTTAGATTCTGATGAACATGCATCACGGGAACAGGAAGACATTTTAAATATCCAGAATAAAGAAACTAAACAGAAACAACAGATAACATGAATTATGAAGTTTCTGTTAGCAAAATTGGAAAAAAAGATCTAGTTGAGACCAAAACACCAGACTGAAGAGTTTTATCATCCAGCTTTTGGTAGAAAGAAAGAAAACAGAAAAATGAATGATAATTTAACATGCAATTAACTGATTTATTGCTTAGGTTTTATCAATTATTCCTGACATACGATAGTTTGACCCCCCTGCTGCAGAGTGACGGTCAACAACTCGCCTCTCTCTGCGTGCAGTTTTATTTCATTGTTTGTTTTTCTGTGTAGAAGTTGGCGGTGGAGACTCCTGCCTGCTGCTCTTCCTCCTCTGCCTGGTCACCGTCGTCATCAGTGTCGGCGGCACCGCCCTCTACTGCGCTCTGGGGGACGCCCAGTCCTCCGTCTGCCAGGACTTCTCCAGAAACGCAGACTTTTACTTCGGCCAGATCCGTCGGGGGATAACCCGGCTGCAGCACTGGTATTCCTCCAGGTTGTAGCAGAAATCCTCTGATGGGCGTTGAGGTAACGTTCCTCGTGAAGAGCTTACTGCCATTTGTTGAGTGGCTAGTCGTCTCCTTCGGACGCATTTGGCGTTTTCAAACCCGCAATGTCGGCGCTCTGCGAACACAATTCCAGTGCACTTTTAAAAATCACGTTTCAGATGCCTGTTCACGGAGAACTCTGAAGAAAAACTAAAATATTTGACTTGGGATGTCTTAATTTTTGTACGACAGAAAATCTGTCAGCTTTCTTACTTTTTCCGTCAAAGTGAAACAAAGTCTTATGTGCACAAATGTTGCTGAGAGAAGTTTAATACTTCAGCTTCAAACGAATTTACTAACTGATGCGTAAAATAATGTCTGATTTAATCTCATTAAGTGTTTTGTAATTGGTGCAGCAAAAGGTGTTGCTTTTACTGTTGATTTTTTTTTTAAAAGACAGAAAATGTAACTTGAGAGATAAAACTTTGCATCTGTCTGCTACTTTGAATGAAATCACTTTGTCCTAAGTGTATCTTAAAAATATAAATGAATGTTTGGAGCTTAATTATGAACTTTGCTTTGAGACATCTTTACAAATCATCTTGAAATTTTATTATTTACCATCCGTGAATTGCTAATGGCGTACAATCATGTTACATTTGTTCTACGTTGGTGAAAAGAAAAATAAAAAAACGGTGTGAAATAACTTATTTTAACTCTTTTGTTGCGTTTTGCAGCGAGCAGCTCCCTGTTGTTTGATCCGACTCGGCGCCGTGTTTTAACTCTCTGAGGGTTTCACTGAGCAGGATCTGGTTTTGTGTAGCATATTTAAAACGTAGAGAAAACGGTGCACATCAGTACATCCTGTCAAATGATTGTTTATCATGTTGCACATGAGACCGGTACTTTTTAAGAAAATATTTTTGAAGATTTTGCAATATTTCTACAGGCATTTCTTTCTGTTGGGAGTTGACGTCGTCAGATAGCCGTTCGTTTTGCACAGACCACTTCAACAGAAAACCCATGAACTACTTAAGTGTTTGTGTCAAAATATGAAATGTTTTATCAATGAGAGACAAAAAAATATATATTGTTAACGTTATGTAGATAATCGATGCAGGACCACATGAAGCTCTATCTGCCTGTGTGTTTGTTCTTTCAGGGAATTCTGGGAATTAATCCGCTAAAACATCCGGTTTGTTCTGGTAGATTTTCCCAAAAATAATTTTAGGAAATCAGAATGACTTTCCACCACTTGGTCTTCCATATATAACACAGATTTTGTTCTTTATTTATTGTCTGTGTAAACCTTAGTTTTGTCTCGTTGAGGTGATTATGTAGCCTAATAACCTCTTTCGATTCAATTCTAAGGCGTAAATTAGTTTTTGCAATGAATTGCATTGCTTTTGTGGAGGATAAATTAATAAAAAATACCCGTGGAAATCCTCAAATCTCATAGAAAAGTGGACAAACATCTGTAAAAGAGGGAATATGAATGTTTCTCTAATCTTTACTTAAAGGGCTCATATCGTCTATTACTTAACTTTTGTTTTCAGGGTCATTTCCATGATTGACGTTTCCAAAATATGAAGGAGAAAAAGCAAGAAGCTGCACATAAATTGGACATAAACCTTGTTAAAGTTTGCTTTCTTTGCTGCTACCAGAGAACCAGATATTTTACTCAAAGTTTATTTCTATCGCACATTTACAACGGCCTCAGCTGAGCAAATGCTTCACAACAAACACAACATCTCTGGTATATAAATGATAATATAGAAAATAACATTTCAGTTTAGTAAAAATAATAAAGCAATTATAAAATTGACAAAAATACCAAGAGCCAAGACAATACTTAACTTTAGCCCCAGTGATTTTCTTCTGTCCTTTAACTAATTGGTGCTGAAGGCCAAGAAAGTAGAGTAGCACGACTTCAGGCAAAAACAGTCTGGTTAAAAAAAATCTCAAGAAAAAAAACAATTATAGCAAAATCTAGACTTATTTCATGTGACTGAGGTCAAACTGTTGTGTTCACAGCCAAACAGACTTTGAAGAAGAGTTAAAAGGAAATGAAGTGGCAACAATATATGCAGAAGTTATTATAAACGAACCTCTATTATAATAATTATTATTCTTTTAAAAAACAAAGAAAATGTCACATCCAAAACTCAGAGTAACCAGAAAAACTAAAAATAAGTCTAATTTATGTTCAGATAAATGTCTTTTTTTCTTCTGTCCGTTCAACAGCGGAGCAGCAGAAATTTAAAGATGCAATTCCTTGGTCAAACCGAAGGGTGGCGCTGTTCGTTTAGAGGATGTATTAAAATAGAGTGGCACGACTTCAACACATTTCTAACCAGGCAAAAGTAAAAGTAGATATTCAAGAGTAAAAAAAGCATTTGGTAAAAAGTCTACTCGAGTACCGAGTTACTGATCAACGCACCAATGATTTAATATTTAAAATTTGCATCATTAGATGGATCAAAATACAAATCTATGTGAAAAATATTGATATTTCATGGACTACAACGAAATTAATTCATATAAATAACGTAGTTACAAAATTAGGCAAAAAAAAAAAAACATTTTACCAAATAAATTTTTTTCTTTATAAAACTGATTAAACTTTAATAAAAACTACAGATCTGTATCTGGTTTGGTTAAAACAAACTTGGTCTTTATTCAGTGAAGTTTATTCAGAAATTTTACTCAAGTAAGAGTAGAGATACTTCATACTGAAATTACTCAAGTACAGCAGAGTAAAACTAGTCTTAAAAGTATTTTTTTTCCCCAAAACGTTACTCATGTAAAAGTAACTAGTTTCTACCAAACTGGCCGTTAGTGACGTTACATCATCTTCCATATTTGGTAAAGCCTTCCTGCTTCAGGCTCTTGTTGTTCAGAAAAACTGTTTTAAATTTATTTACCCGCTTTGAAAAGCCACAGAAAGGCCAAATTGAATTTATACTTTTTAAGTATCTTTTCAGCCTCTAAACTATGATGATATTTTCCCTTTAAGGATAAAACAGTATTATGTTTGTCTCCGTAAAGCCGGATCATTTGTCGGAGGATTTTCCTGGATTTAACGAGTTGTTGATGCATTGATGTTTTCATTTGCACATGTCAGCTGCTGGTTCAGATGACAATCACAAAAACGCAACTTTTATTTAACCTTTCAGATGATTTGTAATTATTTATGATACAAGGGGAAATAGTTTTAAATGGTTTTAAAAAGGCAGATCCATCCTGTGGTTTGTGTTTGATCTCTTCAGATGTCTGGCGTAGTTTTTTATATTTTTGTTTTTTATGGCTGATTTGTTTCTTCTGCCCTATTTTTCCTTACAAATATATGATTTAAACCCTGTGAGTTTCTGTCTTTATCATCTTCTGCATGGAAATTGTTAAATTATTCAAGTGATTTTGCTTCATCTGCAAGTATTGTACCTGTTTTTATTTCTTTTTTTAAGTGTATCACTGCTCTGACGAACAATTTTCATTCATCATTTTATAAACTCTGACTGTTTTCCTGAGTTGTAAATTTGGTTTTATAAAACAAGTTTTCTTTATCATGTCTCATTAAAATCTGTTTTCTTTAGGAGCTTGTGTTGCATTTTTTTCTAAAAAAGTTTATTGTGCAACAATTAAGAGTTTTTAGCAATAATAATAATAATAATATGCTGTCCACAAAACATAACAGGAGTAGCAGTGATCTCAGACAGAATGACTAAATTAATATTTATCATAATTTACTCAAAGGAATTTAAGTTGTATTCTTCATTGATGTGCTTCCTGATTCTCCCTTTAGGTGAGAATCAGGGTAGCGACTGATAGGTATTTTCTAAACCTACATAAAAGAACCACAGACAACATATCAGTTTTTAACCAAGCTTTTGCAAAAGGAGAAGACTCAGCAAACTGCTCCTCCAAGCCGTTCACTGAGCGTTCTGACGTCTTTCGGTTAGAGCTTGACTTTTATTAAACAAGAGAGAGAGATAGGAAGAAAAGACAAGTTTA